>JAREIK010001791.1:0-57799 GCA_029783825.1 Sapria himalayana
CTAACTATTATCAATCAGTCTATATGTCTATCTATTTATCTACTAATCTGCTTATATATCTCTCTTTCTATACTTTATCACTATTGGTCTATCTATCAATATTTCTATATGATTTTTGATTATCTCTCTATGCCTATCTTTCTATCTATTAATATATCTATCTATATATTTATCTATATATCTCTATCTATCTATCTAAATATCTATCTTTCTATCTATCTAAAAATATGTGTGTATCTATTATATTTTTTTATCTGCCTATCTCCTAATTATCTGTCTATTTATCTCTATCTATCTGACTATTGTCTATCTATATATCAATCTATCTGACTATTTGTGTGACTGTCTATCTATTTTTTGTCTATCTATCAATTTTTCTATCTATATCAATCTGTCTATCTGTAAATCTATATATATATATAATATATAATATATATATATATCTATGTCTATCTATTTATCTATATATCTAGCTATATGTATATAGATGTATATCTATCTATCTATCTATCTTTCTTTCTATCTGTCTATCTATCTATTATTTTATCTTATTATCTTTCTATTTGTTTATCTATATAACTAACTATCTCTCTATTTCTCTAACTATCTTTCTACCTATATTTCTATTTGTCTACCTATCTATCTATATCTCTTTGTATTTATCTATCTATCTATGTCTATGTTTATATGTGCCTATGTGTCAATGTGTCTATGTGGTTATGTGTGTATATGTCTATCTGTATATGTGTTTATATGTCTATGTGTCTATCTGTATATGTGTCTATATGTCTAAGTGTCTAAGGGTTTAAGTGTATCTGTCTATGCATCAATATACCAATCAATATATCTATCTTTCTATCTATCATTCTTTCTATCTACCTATCTATATATTTATCTGCCTATCTATCTATTTGTCTATCTATATAAGTAATTATTTGTGTATTTATCTATCTGTCAAATTTTCCATCAATCTATCTTTGTATCTATCTATCTATCTATTTTCAATTTGTCTATCTATCTATCTATCTATCTTTATTTCTCAATCTCTTTATTCTTCTAATAGACTATATATTTATCTATCTAGTTATCTATCTATTTATATGTCTATATGTCTAAATATCTATCTACCTATCTATCTATATATCTATCTCTTTATCTATACATCTATCTGACTATCTTTCTATTTGTATATCTATCTCAATGTATATATTTCAATCGATCTTGTTGTATATGAGGCTATTAGGCTATGTGTTTAACTATCAATCGATCTATCAATCAATTTATTTGTATGTCTAATAGTCTATTTGTCTATCTATATGGCTATCAATTTTTCAATTTTTCAATTTATTTATCTATTTATTTGTTTATATATTTATCTATATATCTATATGTATATCTGACTATCCATCCATCCATCCATCTATCTATCTATATGTCTATCTGTATACCAAACTATCTATCTTTCTATTTTTCTATGTATCTTTATATCGATCTATCTATCTATATATATGTGTATCTATCTATCTCGATATCAATATATATGTGTATCTATCTATCTATTTGGCTGTCTATCTAATAATTTTCCTATCTATGTATCTACCAGTCTATCAATTTGTCAATCTGTCTATATGTCTATGTGTCTATCTATTTATCTATGTATTTGAATATTTGTCTATATATTAATCAATGTATTTATCTGTCCATCTATTTATCAGCCTATTTGTCTTTGTATCTATTTATTTATCTATCTATATTTCTAGCAAAATCTTTATCTATTTTCCTATATATCTATCTGTCAATCTATCTATTTGTAAATCTATCTATCTATTTGTTTGTCTGTCAAAATGTCTTTATATCTATTTTTCTATCTATTTATCAATGAATCTATCTATCTATATATCTATATGTCAATCTATATTTTTGTCTAACTATCTATTTGTCTATTTTTCTATATATCTTTCTTTCTATTTGTCTATTTTTTATATGTTATCAATCTTTCAATCTATCTTTCTGTATATATGTCTATCTATCTTTGTGTCATTCAATAAATCTATCAGTCCAACAATCTATATTTTTATTTATCTATTATCTATTTGATTATCTATCTATTTGTATATCTAACTTTCTTTCTATTTGTCTATTTGTATATTTATCTATATATCTATTTATCTATTTATCTTTCTATATAACTATCTATGAATCAATCTGTCGATTTAACTATTTGTCTATCTATCTATCTGTCTATTTATTAATCTATCTATTTGTCTATCTATATATCTATGTATTTATTTGTCTTTATTTCTATCTATCTATCTATTTTTCTATCTATATATCTTCATAAGTTTCAATTTATCTATCTATGTTTCTATCTATTTATATCTTGTCTTCTTTTCTTTCCATTTATCTATATATCTGTCTATCTTTTTATTAGTCAATCAATCTATCTATCTATCTATCTGCCTATCTCTTTAATAGTGTATCTATCTTTATATCTATCTATCTATCTATTTATTTATCTATATATCTATTTATCAATCTATCTATCCATTTATCTATTTATTTATATGTCTATCTATATATCTATCTATACGTCAATCTATTTATCTATCTATTAGTCTATTTATCAATCTATCTATTTGTCTATTTGTTTATCTGTCTATATGATTTTCTATCTATCAATCTATCTATCAATGTATTTGTCTATCAATCTATCTCTATATTTGTCTATTTGACTATCTATCTATCTATCTATGCGTCCATCAATTTGTCTATTTGTCTATTTGTTTATATATCTATCTATCTATCTTTTTGTTTATCTATCTATCTGTCGATCTATCTTTCTATCTATCTATCTATATATCTAATTGTTTAATTATCTTTTTGTCTATTAGTCTATCATTAAAACTGTCCAGCTATCTATCTATCCATCGATATATCTATTTGTTTTTCTTTATATTTATCTTTTTATCTATCAATTAATCTATCTATCTATCTATTTATCAATCTATCTATTTCTCTTCCAATATATCTATTAATCTATCTATTTCTATCAGTCTATTAGTCTATCTGTCTATTAGTCATTCTTTTTGTATCTCTATCTATTTATCTATATATCTAATATCTATATATCTATTTATTTATTTGTCTGTCTGTGTGTCTGCCAATCTATCTTTCTATCAATATATCTATCTATCTATCAGCATATCTTCCTATCTATCTATCTCTTTATCTATCTATTTGTCTATTTGTCTATTTATCTATCTATCTTACTACTTATCTATCTATCTATCTATTTATCTATGTATCTATCTTCCGATCTATCTTTGTATTTGTCTATCTATCTATGTATCATTATGTATATCTAGATATTTTTATATCTATCTATCTATATGGCTATCTTGCTATCTATCTATCTATCTACATGTCTATATCTCTATCTATCTATATTTCTATCTGTCTATGTATCTTTCAATCTATCTATCGATCTATCTATCTTTCTTTCTTTCTTTCTATCTGTCTGTCTATGTATTTATCTATCTATTTAATTGCAACCTCTCTATATATCTATCTAACTTTATATATATATATATATATATATATATATATATATATATATATATATATATCTCTCTCTCTCTCTCTCTCTCTCTCTATCTATATCTATCTATCTATTTATCTATCTATTTATCTGTCTGTC
This sequence comes from Sapria himalayana, assembly GCA_029783825.1. Classification (NCBI taxonomy): domain Eukaryota; kingdom Viridiplantae; phylum Streptophyta; class Magnoliopsida; order Malpighiales; family Rafflesiaceae; genus Sapria; species Sapria himalayana. The sequence continues at coordinate 3,698 of JAREIK010001791.1, forward strand.
TATCTGTCTGTCTATCTATTTATCTATCTATATATCTCTCTGTCTATCTATTTATCTATCTATTTAACTATATAGTTATCTTTCTATCTGTCTATCTATCTATCTATTTATTTGTCTAATTGATTATATGACTATCTATCTATATTTATAACTCTCAAACTATCTATGTTTCTATCTCTCTAACCGTATATCTTTCAATCTATCTATCTATCTATCTAATTGTCTAACTATCTTTCTTTCTATTTTCTATCGGTAAATCTATATTGTCTATCTACTTATATATCTAAGTAGCTATAGATCTATCTATCTATATATTTGTCCATCTCTGTCCATTGTATATATGTTTATCTGTATATCTATCTAACTATTTCTCTATATGTCTATCTATCTATCTATCTATCTAAATATTTGTCTATCTATCTATCTGTCTATGTAACTATATGTCTATTTGTCTAATTTAATTTATCTTTATCTATTAATCTATGTATCTATCTATCTAATTATCTATGTATCTGTGTAACTGGCTAACTATATATATATCTATCTATCTATTTGTCTAAGCATCTAACAATCTATCTATTTAAATATCTCTATCTTTATGTTTATCTATTTATCTATCTCTCTAACTTTTTAATTGTTGTTCTTTTTATTTGTTTTTTTGTTTATCTATATATCTAACTAACTAACTATCTATCTATTTATGTGACATCTAATCCCTCAGGGGGTCCCACTCCATTCCATCACACACTAACATATGCAATAAAATAAATTTTTTTCAAATATAGTTTACGCAATTTTTTTCTTTTATTTTTTTAGTGGAATAAAAAAACTCAAAAAATCTTATTTAAGCCATTACAAGCTTTTCTTCACATGTGTGATTCGCATGTGGATCTGTCATTTGTCATGGACCTATACCTGAAAGGGGTCTAGCAATGGAGCGAACAAAGCTGTGTAGAGGTAAACTTCTACATGGCTTCTTTCTATCTATGTACTCATAAATTATCATGCATATATATTAATACCCACTCAAGTATAATATTTACATGAAAATAATTATGGATGAAATGTTTATATTCTCATATTCTTGAGTCCCATCGACACCCTCACACATGCCAAAGCCATGTGTGATATTATATATATATATATATATATATATATATATTTATTTATTTATTTATTTATTTATTTTTTTTTTAGATTTATTCCAAAACTATGGACATACTCTGAAAAATATATTGGACATTTATCCATACAAAATATGTTTTTCTTGGATAAACTTCGAGAAATATGAACTTCCTCTGAAAAACATATTGGACATTTTCTGATAAAATAAATTTTTTCTTAGATATTTTCCAAAAACCACCACGTTACTCAGACTGGCCATTATCCCAATTCGAGTTAGCATGTTTATATTGGCCATGCTCTAGAAAGAAATACCATGCAACTCAGTCTAGATGTTTTTCTAATTCGTGTTCGCCAAATACAATCCATATACCTTTATATGTATATATATATGTATATATCTAGCACCCACCCATTTATATAGAATGTTCTAGTGCATATGAAATGCAATTATATCATTTTTGTTTGATGTTTCAGACACAATTATAATAATCCAAATCTAATTCATTCTGAACTAAATTTTACTAAATGAAATATAGAAACTTTTTACCAATTAACCATTTCCAATGAAATTCTTAACAATTCAAATTGATATTTAAAACATTATCATTTATGGTCTTTAAATAGAAAGAAATTACGATAAAAGAAAACTACTAACCTCCGAAAAATTTCATGGAAACTTTATAAATTTAATAGTAAACTAAAAATCTCGTCATGTAGAGTAACTTTAGTTTGTCGACTATTCTATTCTGTTTTTAGAATAATCCATTAGGATCAAAAGAAAATCAACGAATCTTTTATTTTTTTTTTCATCTGCATTGTGTCTCTTTCTCCCCTGAAGTATGTTTTCTTTCTTTTCCCATCATCCCATTTTCTAGATTTTCGATGTTTTCTTTTATAATGATATAAAAAAATATATTTTTATAATAGTTTTTTTCTTTTTGTTGATTTTGACACATGATCGTGCATGGAGCAGCCACTGTTTTGATGTCATGGTACGGTCTTCTACTTGTGTTGTTTTTATTTATTTATTTATTTATTCTAAAAATTATTTAAATAAATAACAAAATTCTGACTTCTTCAGAATATGAAAAAATTTGTCAACGTAACTATATTTTCTATGATGAATTCAATAACAAAATCTATTTTATCATCACGGTTCGAAAATTTTTAGCATATTTTTCTTATTGCAAAATTATGATTGAGCTCATTTTTTCTAAAAACAAAATAATATTATTTATTTCTCCTTTTTATGGGATCTGACAAATTTTGTATCTAACTATCTATCTATTAATATATCTATCTTCTATTTGTCAATCTAATTATCTATTTATTTGTATATATTGTATCTATCTATTTGCCTATCTACTTATCTATCTATATGTATATATATCTATCTACCTATCTACTTATATATCTATATGTCTATCTATCTATCTAACTATCTGCCAATATATCTATATGTTTATATCTCTATGTGTCTATGTGTCTATCTATGTGCCTATCTATTAATTTATTTATCTACTGATCTATCTATATATCTGTCTGTCTATCTATCTATCTATCTATGTATCTTTATGTCTATCGATCTATCTATCTATATTTATGGGTATGTATTTATTTGTCTATCTACCTATCTGCCTATCTACTTATATGTATATTTTTCTATCAATCTATCTGGCTATTTATCTATCTATCTATTTATCGATCTATCTAACTATTTGTCTATCTGTCTATCTCTCTCTTTTATCTATCTGTCTATTTATCGTTCTATATATCTATCTATCTATCTGTATGTCTGTCTATCTATATATTTTGTTTATATGCCTATCTATCTATCTATTTGTCAGTCTATCTATATATCTATATATTTGTTTATCTATCTGTATGTATATTTATTTATCTATCTAGCTATCTATCAGTCTAATTCGTTATTAATCTATATTTCTATTTATGTATCTTTCTTTTTTCTAATTTTTATCTGTATATATGTGTATCTCTTTATTTGCCTATCAGTCTATCTACATATATGTTTATTTGTATATATGTATGTCTGTTTCTCTTTGTATCTATCTTTTAATCTATGTTTATGTGTCTATGTGTCTGTGTATCTATCTATCTTTATGTCTGTGTGTATATATATATATATATATATATATATATATATCTCTCTCTCTCTCTCTCTCTCTGTCTATCTATTTATATTTCTACCTATCTATCTATTTGTCAAAGTGCCTTTTTGTCTATGTTTCTATTTATCTTTCTGTCTACTTGTCTATCTATCTATATTTCTATCTGTCTATTTGTTTATTTTTCTATTTCTCTATCTATCTATTTGCCTATCTATTTATCTGTCTATATATATATATATATATATATCTCTCTATCTATCTATATATATATCTATATACATGTCTATCTATCTATATGTTTATTTGTCTATATGTCTATCTCTATCTCTCTCTATCTTCCTTTTAATTTATTAGTCTATAAGTATATGTGTTTATCTATCTATCTATCTAACTAATTTTCTATATGTATATTTATCTATATGTCTATCTATCTATCTATGTATCTATTTGTTTGTCTATCTATCTATCTATCTTTCTATCTTTCAATATGTCTATAAGTCTATCTATCTATCTGTCTATATATATATATATCTGTCTATCTATCTATCTATCTAGTTGTCTATATATTTATATGTCTATCTATAAATCTATGTAAATATCTAACTATCTATTATTCTATCTATCTAACTTTCTAAACGTCTAACTGACTTTCTATTAATCAATCAATCAATCTGTCTATATAAATATATACACACATATGTCAATCTTTATATCTATTTAATTGTCTATCTATCTATATATCTATCTATATATTGTCTATCAATCAATCTATGTATCTATATATCTAACTAACTATCTATCTGTCTATCTATCTATCTATCTATAAGTATACCTATCTATCTATCTATATATTTATTTGTCTATCTATCTATCTATCTATCAATCTTTATATCTATTTGCCTATCTGTCAATCTATCCGTCAATCTAGCTATCTCTCAATCAATCTATCTCTCTATCTATCTCTCTATCTATCTATTACTTTATCAGTCTAAAAGTCGGTGTCTATCCATCTAACCATATGTCTATATTTTTTATATATTTATCTATCTATTTTTCAAACTATTTATATGTCTATCTCTTCTATGTATCTGTATATCTATCAATTAGTATATAAACCTATATGTATATCTATCTATCTATTTTTCTATCTATTGTCTATCTATCTATATATCTATTTGTTTACCTATATATCTATCTTTCTATATGTCTATCTGTATATCTGTCAATCTAACAATCTATCTTTTTTTTAAAGGCTGTTTTATTATTAATTATCAACCTGTCTTTTGGCGGAGGAATACCATTTTTACAAACTAGTTCTACCCTTATCCCTTTTACACCCACTTTAAACCTAATCTAGAATACTAGAATAAAATGTAATTCATATCCTTCTACTAACGGTCTCTTGGCCGATCAATAACAGTCTCTTGATAAAAAATGCGTAAGAAATAATTCAACAATGTGTAAGTAAGAGCAGTCTCTTGGCCGAATCAATGCTTAAGAAATAATTCCAACACACTGCCTCCAGGCCGGCTCCTTTAACCAGCCATTTCCTTCCCTCTCTAGCTTTGTCCAGCCTACTTTCCTTTTAGTTAACCTATGCTGAGAACCTCCTTGCTACAGCTTGACTTGACGTGAAAAGAAATCCAACCAAAAAGAAGCCTACCAAGCAATAAAAATTACAAGCTCTCTCCTTATCCAACTTCCCTCAGGACCGGGAAGCTAACTATTTCTTCTCTTATCCCCCTGCCGACTGCAAGAGAAAAAACTGACAAACACTAAAAATAATTTCTTAGTTAATAATTTTCAGCCCTTTCTAGGGCTTATTCAGCCCTTTATCAGGCTTGTAGTCTCTTGGCCGATCGTGCTCTTTTATGGGTACTCCCATCTTCATACATGCTGGCTTCCATACTTACTCAAGGCTTGAGTCGGCAATGACTCAAGGCTTGAGTCGGTATTGACTCAAGATTGAAAATCAGAACTGAATGCGACTGAGTGCCAGCTCCCATGAGATAAACTCAGCACTGACTCTGATTAATCAATGCACTTGCTCATCCGTAACTGCAATAACTACGAGATAGTTATTACAGTCGTAGCTGACATTATTGCACATAACAGATTCCAGTGAAAAATGATAGTTCTAAAACACTATCTCCAAGCCAGCTCCTCCAACCAATCATTTCCTTCCCTCTCTAGCATTGTCCAGCCTGCTTTTCTTTTAGTTAACCTTTGCAAAAGCCTTGTTATAGCTTAATTTAGCCTGAAAAATCCAACCAAAGCCAAAACCAAACAATAAATTACAAAATCTCTTCTTATCCGGCTTCCCTTGGAGCCGGGAAGCTATCTCTTTCTACTCTTATCTCCTGCCAACTGCAAAAAAGACAAACACTAACAACAATTCATTAGATTAATAATTTTCAGCCCTTTCTAGGACTTAATCAGCCCTTTATCGGGCTTAAACAAAAACCTCCCCCCCCCCCCCCCTCCCCCCCTTCTTTCGAATTAATTCATGTTTTTTGAAGCCTAATATACGGAAATGCAATTTTATCTAATCTTATTAGTCCTTTGAATTTTCCAGGCATATTCTCCCCTCTAAATTCTTGTGATCCTTTTCTCATTCCTTCTTCCGCTAATCTATCTGCAATCATGTTTGCTTCCCTATAAATATGCTTCATTTCTCCTTTTATTTCTCTTAGAATGCTTCTAATATTATCAATCTCTTCTTCAAATTGCCAATATTATATCTTTCCCTGTACTAGGTCCACTAGTATTTTTGAATCCACCTGTGCTTGAACCTTTTGGTAATTATTAGATTTAAAAATTTGCAACCCCTTATGTAGGGCTATAATTTCTGCTTGCAAGGCAGAAGATGCTATATCTCTTGATGTGAATGCTTTCAGTACCTCTCCTTCCGCATTTCTTATTAAACCTCCTCCACCAGCTTCTCCCATTTCTCTTTTAAAGCTTCATTCAGTATTTAGTGTTAGACTGCCCTGCTCATGTTTATTCCAGTTAACTATTTTAATAATTGGCATTTTTATTGCTATTGTTGGAAGGTGCCATTCTTTTATTCTATCTTCCTCTTTTTTCCTATTTTCCACTTTTATTGGATTACAAGCCGTAATGAATGCACTCTCTTTTTTTATTTCTTCCAAAATGACATTATGTTCCATTTTTACATTATCATATCTACTTCTGTTTCTAGCTTTCCATATGCACCATAGTACTATATGCGGAATATAATTTCTAATCCATTTTAAGATATTATTCTTTGTTTGTTTTTTTGACCAGTTTTCTAGCCTATTTATTAAATTAACTGTACTTCTTTCAATATTAGCTTCAATTTCTAATTTATTCCACACTTTTATAGCTATTTTACCCTTAGAAAATAGGTGATCCGAGCTCTCTATATCTTGATGGCAGCATTCACATCTTGATGCTAATTTTATGCCCTTTTTCTGAATGTTCGCATCTAGAGGGACAATGTTTGATATGATTTTCCACGATAAAACATTAACTTTTTGAGGCAAATCTTTTTTCCAGAGTAATTTAAATTGTAAGGGTTTTCTGCTTCTTACTAGCTCCTTGGAACTTTTTAATGTGAAGTTTCCGTTTGGATTTAAAGTCCATTTCCACCCACTTTTCGTTAGTATTGTATGCTTTTCCACGCTGCTTTGTTGTTCGCGCATCATTTTCCAGCTTCTAGACGCTTTTTTTATATTTTTAAAAGCATTGTTTCCTAACACATATTTAGCTTTTACGAATGCCACCCAGATGTTTTTATCTGATTTTATTCCCCACCAATTCTTACATGCCCACGCTTTGGATATATCTTTTAGGCTGATCAAGCCTAATCCTCCCTCCTCTTTTGGGTAACATAAATATCTCCATTTTTTCCAGTGCAGCTTATTCTTCCCTTCTCTTTTACCCCATAAAAAATTAGCCATTTCTCTTTCTAGTTTTTTAATAATTATATTTGGAGGGTGTGCCGTCATTAGTATATGTATTAATGAACTATGTAGCACATGGGTAATTAGTGTAGTTCTTCCTACCATATTTAATAAGTTTTCTTTCCAGCCGGTAATTTTATTCTTTATTTTATCCAGTAAAAATGCAAAATATTCCTCCTTTACTCTTCCTTCATAAATTGGGCATCCCAGATACATTAATGCTCCTTTACACTGTGCAAAACCTGTGACCCTTTTAATTTTGAGAGCAATGTTTTCTGGTGCTTTGGCTGCTATCACAAATTGACATTTATTCTTATTAAGCTTTTGGCCTGTTTCTTCTTCTAGTGTTTGTATAAGCTCCATCAAGTTTTCCATTGATTTGCTACTGGCATTTGTAAATATGATCACGTCATCAGCATATGCCAAGTAGCATATTAATGACGTATCTTTGGGCTGTCTGTAGGCTAAGATGTTGCCATTTCTAACCTTCTCTTTTAAGTTTACTATAAAAAGATCTAAATAAATATTAAACAAAGAAGGGGACAATGGGTCCCCTTGCCTGAGACCTCTGGTTGGTTTAAATTCTTCACCTGCCTGGCCATTTATAAGAATTTTAATCCAAGCACTAGATATACATCTATATATAATATCTATCCAAAATTCTGAAAACCCCATTTTTCTCATTATATAGCAAAGTATATTCCATTCTACTTTATCAAATGCCTTAGCTAAATCTAGTTTCATGATTACATTATGACCCCTGACCTTAGTCCCTATATCTCTTATCATTTCCGATGTTAAATTAATGTTTTCAGTTATCAGCCTATTTTTAACAAAACCTGCTTGTTCCGGCTCTATTATGTTTGGTAATATTTTGCTCAATCATTCCTGTAACAATTTGGCTAATATTTTATATATGGTATTACATAAACTAATTGGCCTGTAATCTTCTCATTTTTGAGGATTTGTTTTCTTAGTTATCAAAACTATGTATGAGCTGGACCATGTTTTTGAGATTTCCGCACCCGCGAATATCCAGTTGATAGCTTCTAAAACATCTTTTTTGATTATATTCCAGCTTCATTGGAAAAATGCATTATTCCAGCCGTCTGGTCCTGCTGCACTATCTTTATTTGCATTAAAAACTGCATTCTTCACTTCTTCTTCCGTAGGAAATTCTGCTAGCATTTTGTTGTCTTCTTGCGTGACTTTTCTTTTAATTTTCTCCATTAGTGTAAAGTTTCTATTTGTATTTATCCCGCTTAGATGCTTTTTAAAAAATTATTCTAATTCAATTTTAATATCTTCCTCCTTTTCAACCCACTCTCCGTTAGCTCTTTTAAGACCTTTTATTCCTAATCTTTGCGACTTAATTTTTCCATTGTATAGAAAAATTTCGTATTTTTATCTCCATCCTTCAACCATTTAACTTTCGCTCACTGTTTCCAGTAAATTTCTTCCATGTGCATTCTTAGCTTTAATTCAGCTTTAGCTTTATTAACTTCTGTTCTGGTTTTTTTATTTTGTATATTTTCATATTCTTTCTCTGTTGTTATGGCTTTCTGCTCTGCCTCTTGAATTTTCCTGGCCACATTGCCAAAAACTTCTTTATTCCACTTATTGAGAGCAGATCGTAATGCTCTCAGTTTTTGTCCCAATCTCTGCATGGGGTTACCCGGAATCAGTTTTTCCCATGTATTTTTGACTATAGATTCAAAATCCTTGTGTAAGCCCCACATATTTTGGTATATGAAGGCCTTCTGGCTTACCTTCTTTTTTCGAAGGCTTACCAGGAGCGGGCTATGATCTGAACAAGTTCTGCTTAAATGCTGTACTTTAACTTCCCCCATAACATCTACCCATTTTGTATTAAGTAACACTCGATCAAGTCTAGACCAGATCATTTTCTTATTCTTCCAGTTATTACACCAAGTGTAATTTGTACCTAGGTATTCAACCTCCATTAAACTTGCATTTGTAATAGCCTCATTGAATTGAGTCATTGCTACTGGATTTGGTGTCCTGCCTCCCTTCTTTTCCGATGGGCTTCTAATTATGTTGAAATCTCCTCCTATAATCCATGGGGATTTCGTGAGTGCTATTTTTCCCATTTCATGCCAGAGCGTTTTCCTTTTTCCTTTTGCATTACTTGCATAAACCGCTGAAAAAATAATCTCTGGTTGCTTAGCCATTTTAAAGTTTATTATTTGATCATTTTCTAATAAAATTTCAATGTCTATGGGGCTATTCCACATGATCCATAATTTACTATTGTGATTCGAGAAGGCCTTTTGCATGCCTATCCTCATCCTATATTTCTCTATCTGGTCTTTAGTTACCATTGGTTCTGCTAAAATTACTATTTTTAGTTTATATATTTTAATTAAATTTCTAATTCTATTTATTGTAGGAGCATTCGCTACTCCTCTTATATTCCAATATAAACTATTCATAATAAAGTGTACTTGGCTTGCGCTCTAGTAGTACATTTCGATTCATATTTTGAGTTAGTATATTTTTTCATATTTCTTATAGTTTTACTAGTACTCGGTGGTGCTTGCTCTATCTTCTTTATTTTATTTACCTTTTCCAAGCTCATATTTAATTCCATGATTTCTTCTAAGGCTTTTTTCCTGTCTTTTGGTGCATATCTGATTTTCTACTTTTTTAGCCATAAGTCATCCTTTGGTGCTTTCAGACCTAAATTTTTTTCTTCATCAGTGTTGCTGGACAGTGGCCAGCTTTTAGCTTCTATTTCCTCTTCAGAAAGCAAGTCATCCTCATCCCAATCATGCTGGTCTATATGTTTTAATAACTGATCTTTCTTCCTTTTAAACATTGTTTTTTTCCTCCCTAGCCTTTCTACTCCTTCCACCTCCCTTGGTATTTTTTCTAGCCATTTTCTGATCTCCTCCATATTGTTATTATTATCTCTCAGCTCTATCCTTCTCTCCTCTCTTCCTATCTCTTCTCTATTCCTCAACTCATCTCTATCCTTACTCTTTATTTTTTCATTTTCTCTCCCCTCTACAGATTTCTCATTTGCCCGTTCTCCCTCTTTGTATGTCTATCATTGTATGTCTATCATTGTATATGTCTATCTATTTGTCTATCTATCCATCTATTTATTTCTATATCTATTTATCTGCTATATGGCTTCTTGCTATCATTCTATCTATCTATATGTTTATCTATCTTTCTATTTGTATATCTATTATTTGTATATCTCTATCTATACATATGCCTATCTTGTAATCTATCTATCTTTATATATATATATCTCTCTATCTATCTTTGTGTCTATCTATCTTTTTATCTATCTATCTATCTATATAATCATCTATCTATATATCTATCCATCTTTCTATCTATCTATTTGATATCTATCTATATATTTATCTATTTATCTATCTATTTATCTATATAACTATATGTATATCTAAGTATCAATCTATCAATCTATCAATCTGCTCTATATATATATATATCTATTAATCAGTCTATTTGTATATTTATATATTTATTTATCAATATATTTATTTATTTTTCTAAATGATTATATGCCTATCTATTTATATTTCTAACTATCTAATAGTCTTTATTTCTATCTATCTAACTATTTAACTTTCAATCTATTTATCTATCTAATTATATAACTATCTTTCTATTTATTAGTCTATAAGTAAATCTATCTATCTATCTATATATTGATCTATGTAACTATTTATATATCAATGTGTTTCTCAATCAATTTTTTGTCTGTCTATATATATATTTGTCTTTCAACTCTTTATCTGTTTATCTATCTATCAGTCTATAAGACTATTTATCTATCTATCTATCTATCTGTCTGTCTGTCTCTCTCTATTTATCTATCTATCTATCTGTCTATATATTTATCTTTCTATTTGTCAATCAATCTTTCTATCTATCTCTTTATCTATCTTTTTGTATATAAGTCTATTAGTCTATGTGTATATTTATTTCTTGATCTATCAATCAATCAATCAATTTTTCTACCTAACAATCTATCAGTCTAGTTGTCTACCTGTATATCAATCTATATATCTATAAATTTATCTGTCTATCTATTTATTTATTTGTCTATCTATCTATCTATCTATCTTTCTATATATATAATTGTCTACCTATCTATATAATTATATGACTTTCAATCTAATTGTCTAATTATCTATTTATCTATCTGTCTGTCTCTCTATCGATCTCTTTATCTAACTATCTATTTTTAATTCAGTCTATTAGTCTATCTATCTATCTATCTGACTATCAATATATTTGTTAATGTGTGTATCTATATATTTGTCTATCTATCTATTTGTCTAAATTTATATCTTTCTTTAAATCTGATTATCCATATATATTTCTATCTATCTATATGTATAACTTTCTATATCTCTATTTGTCTATCTATCAATTTATCAATCAGTGAATATATCTATATGTTTATGTTTCAATCTATCTAATTAACTAACTATTTAATAATCAATCTATCTATATATCTATTTGTCTATTTGTCTAATTGTCTAAGTATTTAACTATCTTTCTATTTGTCTATCTATTTATCTATATATTTGTCTGTCACTCAATCTATCTAACTATCTATACGTCTATCAGTATATATGTCTATCTATCTATCTATCTATTATATATTTATCAATCTATCTACATATCTATCTATCTATTTATTTTACAATCTATCTAAGTATTTAACTGTCTATTATTTTTATCTATCTATTTGTGTATATATATATATATCTATATAAATACCACTATTTTTAACAGGCTATATAACTATCTATCCATCTATCTATATGACTATCTATCTATCTATCTATTAATAATTTGAGTATCTATTTATCTAAATATCTATAAGTCTATATGTCAATTGATCGATCAATCGATCGATCTATCTATCTATATGTCTATCTGCATATATATCTATCTAGCTATATTATCAATTTGTCTAACTATATATCAATCTATCTATCTATTTGTATATATGTCTATGTGTCAATCTATATATCGATGTAACTATCAATCAATCTAATCTATCTATCTATCTGTCTATCTGTCTAACTGTCTAACTATCTATATATTTATCTATCTATCTGTCAAATTATCTATCTATATGACTGTTTATTTCAATCTATCTATTTGTTTATCTATCTTTCTATCTATTTGTTTATCTATCTTTCTATCTATTAATCTATCTTTCTTTCTATTTATATATATATATATATATATCTCTCTCTATCAATTTATTTGTCTGTCTATCTATCTATCTATCTATTTGTCAACTGTCTATCTTTCTATCTAGCTATCTCTCTATCTATCTATTAGTTTATTAGTCTATAAGTATATGTGTATATCTATCTATCTATCTTTCTATCTATTTATATGTCTATCTATCTATTTATCTAACAATATATATGTATATCTTTTCATCTATATATATGTCTATATATATCTATATCTGTCGATCTATTTTTCTCTCTATATGTGTAACTTTCTAATTGTCTATTTATCTATATGTCTATTTATCTATGTGTCTATCTATCAAACTATCAATCTATCTTTATGTTTATATTTATTTCTGTCTAATTCACTAACTAATTAAAAATCTATTTGTCTATCTGTCTATGTGTCTATTTTTCTATCATACTATTTAATTGTCTTTCTTCCTATCAAACTATTAGTTTATCCATCCATCTGTCTATCTATCTATCTATTTATTTGTCTATCTGTAAATCTAAATATATATCTATATATCTATATATCTATCGATTTGACTATCTATCAATTAAATGTCTATTTGTCTATATGTTTTTATATCAATTTGTCTATCTATCTATCTATCTATTTGTCTTTCTTTCTATCTTTCTAATATATCTATCTTTCTATCTATCTATATACCTATCTACTTATCTATATATCTTTTAACGTGTCTATCTATTTATCTATCAATTTATAAATATATATGTCTGTCTATCTATCTATATATCTGTCTATTTGTCTCTATGTCCATCTATCTATCTGTCTATCAATATATCTAGCTATCTTTCAATCTATATGTCTATTCGTCTCTGTGTCCATCTATCTATCTGTCTATCTATATATCTAGCTATCTTTCTATCTATATGTCTATGAGTTTTTCAATCTATCTATCATTTTATCTATATATCTATCTATTTATATATCTTTCCATTTGACTATCTACCTACCTATCTATAAATCTATTTATTTGTCTATCTATCTATCCTTCTAAATACATATTTGTCTTTCTTTCTATCTATCTATCTATCTATGTGTATATCTGTCTATTTATCTAGCTAGCTTTTTGTAAATTTGTCAATCTGTATATCTATCTATAAATATATCTATTTATCTCTATTTGTAGATCTATTTACCTATCAATATATTTAAATATCAATCTATATATATGTCTATCAGTCTATTTGTCTATCTACCAATCTGAGAATTTCTCTATTAGACTATCTTTATATATCTCTATCTTTCTATACATACACCTCTCTATGTGTCTGTTTATCTATCTATACATTTATATTCTATCTATCTATAAATGTATCAATCTATATGTGTATCAATCAATTTGTCAATTTGTCTATCTCTCTATGTGTCTATTTATCTATCTGTCTGACTAACTAAATCTCTATCTATGTATCTATCTATTTGTCTATCTATTGATCTATCTCTATCTTCTATTATTTATCATTCTATAAATCTCTCAATCTATAAATATGTCTATCTGAATAACTATCAATCTGTCAATCTTTCTATTAGTCTATCTTAATTATCTCTCTATATAGCAATCTATTTAACTATATATTTGTTTATATATCTTTCTGAATATAAGTCTATTTGTTCACCTGTTTATCAATCTATTTATTTATTTGTCTATCTATCTATCAGTTTATCTATCAATTAATCAATCAATCTATCTATCTATCTATATATGTTTTTTGAGACTATTTGCCAATCTAGCTATCATTATATCTGTCTATTTGCCTATCTATCTATTTGTTTATATATCTATGAAACTATCTACCTACCTAACTATCTATCTATTTGTGTATCTATCTATCTATCTCTCTGTATATTTATCTATAAATTAATATTTTTATATATCTATTATATTATATATCAGTCTATTAGTCAATCATTATATTTGTCAATCTAACAATTTCACTAGCAATTTGTGTTTATATTTTCAATCTATCTTTCTCTCTACCTTCTTATCAAATTATTTGTCTATATATTTCTATATCTATTTGTCAATTTGTCTATGTATTTATTTATATGTCTATTTGACTATATATATATCTATCTATCTATGTGTATATCTATCTCTATGTGTGTGTGTGTGTGTGTATCTGTCCATCTATATATCTATTTATTTGTCTATCTATCTAACTATGTATATATATCTATTAATTTGTCTAGATGTATAACTGTATTTTTGTGTATCTATTTATCTTCCTATCTGTCTATCTATGTATCTATATATCTATTTCTTTATATATCTAACTATCTTTCTCTCTATTTATCTATCCATCTATCTATCTGTCTATTAATCTATCGATATATCTATCTATCTTTTTGTCCATCTATCTTTCAATCTATTAGATTTACTATCTGTCTATATATATGTATATCAATTTGGCTATAAACCTTCTTACCTTATTGTATGATTGCCTAACTGACTAAATGAGAGCATATTTGTCTATATATGCGTTTGTCTATCTATCTGATTGTCTATTAATTCATCTATCTATTTGTCTATTGAAGTGTCTATCAAATGTTCTTTATACATGTCTAGATATTTGTCTATCTATATGTATATCGATTTTGCTATTTATCTGTCTATCTATTTGTATATATATAATTATATGTATACATACATACATATATATATATACATACATACATACATATATATATACATACATACATACATATATATATATATATATATACACACATATATATCTATTTGTCTATCTATATGTCTATCTATCTTTCTTTCTATTTGTCTAACTTTATGTCTATTTATTTCTTTATCTAACTAACTATCTATTTGACTATTATATATATATATATATATCAATCTATATATCTATGTTTTTATATATCAATCTATATGTATGTCTGTCTATCTATCTATTAGTTTTTATATTTGTCTATTTACCTATCTATCTATCTATATGTCTGTCTGCCAATCTATCTTTCATTCAATCTATCTATGAATCTGGTTATGAATCTATTTATATATTTGTCTATGTATCTATATATCTATCTTTTTGTCTAGCATTCAATTTATATATCTGTCTATGTATATGTATATTTATTTCTTTATCTATCTATTTATCTGTCTATCTATATGTATATCTATTTGTCTATCTATCTATCTTTCAATAAATAAATCAATCAATCTATCTATCTATCTATCGATTTGTCTATTTATGTGTCTATCTATCAATCTATCTATCTATCAATCTATCTAAAAACCTATCTTTACATTTATAAATCTTTCTATCTATATATCAATCAATCTATTTATATTTCTATCTATCTATCTATATATCAATCTATCTATATATCAATCTATATATATATATATATATATCTAATTATTTATCTATCTATATATCTGTCTATTTATCTATTCTCTATTTTTGTATCTATATATCTATCTATATGTCTATCTATCAATGTGTGTGTGTGTGTGTATATATATTTGTCTTTCTATTTCTATATCTATTTGTCTATCTATATGTATATCTATTTGTCTATCTAACTATCTATCTATTTTTTTATCTATCTATATATCTATCTATCTTTCTCTCTCTTTCTATATGTCTATCTATCTGTATATCTATCTATCTATCAATATATCCTTCTATCTATTTATCTATCTATCTGTCTCTCTATATATCTTTCAATCTATGTATTTGTCTGTTTATTTATCTGTATATCTCTATGTCTATCTATTTGTCTCTCTATATGTTTATCTATCTATCTATCTAGTTGTCTATCTATCTGTCAATTTATATATCTAATAATCTATCTATCGTCTATCTATCTATCTTTCTAACTATATGTCTATCTATATATCTATTTATCTATATGTATATCAGTCTATCTAAATATCTATCTATCTATGTGTTTATCTATCTTTCTATCTATCTTTATATATTTCTATCTATCTATCTATTTGTATATCTATCTATCTATCTAATTATTTATCTATCTATCTATTTATCTTTATATCTATGTATCTATCTATCTATATATCTGTCTATCTATATCTTTGTCATTTTGTCGATCTATCTGTCTATCATTCTGTTTATCTATTTATCTTTATATCTAAATTCTATCTATCTATCTATCTATCTATCTATTTGTGTGTTTATCTATATGTGTATCTATTTTTCTATCTATTTGATATTGTATCTATAAATATTTCTGTCAATCTACATGTCTATCAATTTGTCTATCACTTTGATTATCTATCTATCGATCTATTTGTTATCAATCTATCTATGTTTATGTATATTTATCTATATATCTATTTGTCTATCTATTTGTCTATTTATCTATCTATATATCTATTAAATTATCTGACTATCTATCTATCAATCTATTTATCTTTATATCTAAATGTCTATCTATCTATCTATCTATCTATCTATTTGTGTGTCTATCTATATGATTATCTATTTATCTATCTATTTGACTATGTATCTATAAATATTTTTGTCAATCTACCTGTCTATCAATTTGTCTATCACTTTGATTATCTATCAGTCAATCTATTTATTATTTATCTATCTATGTTTATGTATATTTATATATTTATCTATATATCTATTTATATGTAAATCAATCAATCTATCTATCTATCTCTCTATATGTCTATATATCAATCTATCTATCTATCGATTTATTTTTTATCTGTTAATCTATCTATCGATCTATTTGTTTATCTATTAATCTATCTATCTATTGAAATGTCTATATATCTATTTATCTAAGTATGTATCTATCTAATAATCTGTCTATCTATTTGTCTATCTTTCTAGATATCTATCTATCTTTCTATCTATCTGACTATCTATCTCTCTCTCTATCTATCAAACTATATATCTATCTTTCTATGTGTGTATCTATCTATGAATCTATTTGTCTATCTATCTGTCTATGTATCTCTCTATCTTTCTATATATCTATCTATATTTCTCTCTACCTATATTTCTATCTATCTATCTATCTGTATATATATCTTTTTATCAATGTGTAATTCTATTTGTATAGCTATCTATCAATCTATCTATCTATTCATATATCTATATAGCTAGATATCAGTCTAACTATTTTTCTAACTATCTATATATCTATCTATCTATTTGTCTATCTGTATGTCTTTCTATCTGTCTTTCTATCTGTCTATCTATCTTTCTATCTATATAACTATTTGTCTATCTATATATATATTAATCTATTTGTCTATCTATCTATGTTATATCTATTTCTCTAACTATATATATATATATATCTATCTATCTATGTATCTATCTGTCTAAATATCTATCTCGCTTTTTATCTATCTATTTATCTAAATATATATCTATAATTTTGTTTATCTATTTTTCTATATATAAATCAATCAATCTATCTGTTTATCTATCTATTGGTCTATCTTTGTGCCTTTCTATATGTCTATTTATCTGTCAATCTTATGTTCGATCTATCTGTCCATCAATTTATTTATCTATATGTATATCTATTTGTCTATCTATCTGCCAACTTGATTATCTATCTGCCTAAATGACTGACTAACTAACTATCTATTTGATTATATTGTGTCTATTTGTCTATATATCTATTTATCTATCTATTTAATTATCTATCTTTCTATCTATCTGTTTATCTATTTACAATCTATATGTCTATCTATCTATTTATCTATCTAATTATAAATCTCTCTATCTATTTATCAGTCAATCTATCTTTATATCTACATATCTATCTATCAATCTGTCTGTTAATCAATCTATCTAACTATATGTCTGTGTATCTATCTATCTATGAATCTATCTATCAATCTTTCTATAAATGAATATCAAATTATCTATCAGTATATCTATCTATCTATCATATGTTTATTTATATGTCTATCATTCTACTAACGATATGTCTATATATCTGACTATCTATTAGTCTATCTATCTATGTTTTTGCCTAATATTTGTTTATCTATCTGTCTATCTATATGTCAATATATTTTTCTATCTATATGTATATCAATCTATCTATCTATATGTCATTTTATTTCATTATCTATATATCAATATGTCTATCTGTTTATCTGTCTATCTATTTCTCTATATACCTAACTATCTATCTCTCTTTCTATCTATCTATCTAACTATCTAAATATCGATCTATCTATTTATCTTTCTATATATATGTCTATCTATCTATTATTCTATTTGTCTATTTATATATTTATCTATCTATCTTTCTATCTATCTGTCTATCTATATGTCAAGCTATCTATTAGTCTATCTGTCTATCTATCTATTTATCTATCTATTTATCTATCTATTTATCTATCTATTGATCTTTCTATATATTTATTTATCTATCTATCTATTGAACTTTCTATAAATTTATCTATATATATATCTGTCTATCTATCTTTCTATCTATTTGTCTATCTATTTATCTATCTATCAATCTATCTATCAATATATCTATTTGTCTATCTAAATGTCAATCTATCTGTTTATCTATCTATCTATATATCTCATTATCTATTTATCGATCAATCAATCTGTCAGTCTAACTATCTATATATTTGTCTATCTATCTATCTATCTACCTATCTATTTAGCTATCTATATATCTATCTATCTATCTTTCTATCTATCTATTAATCTATCTATCTAATTTTCCATCTATCTATATGTCAATCAATCAATCAATCATCTATCTTTCTATGTATCAATCTAAATTTAAATTTTATTATCAATATGTGTATCAATCTATATCAATCTATATCAATCTATCTATCAATATAATTATCAATGTCTATCAATCTATCTATCAATCTTACTATATATCGATCTATCTATCTATATCTCTATCTATCAGTCTATCTATCAATTTCTATACATCTATTTATCTATCTATCTATCTATCCACCTTTTTATCATTTTATTTATCTCTCAAAAAATCTATCTATCTATATATTTATCAATCTATCTATATATGCATCTATCTATATGTGTAACTATCATCTATCTATCAATCTATTTAAATATCTATGAATCTCTATCTATCTTTCTAATTATTTGTCTATCTATTTGTTTATAAATCTATCTATTAATATTTCTTTTAATGAATCTACCAATATGTCTATCAATCTATCTATTTATTTGTTAATCTATGTAATTATCTATCCGTCTATCTATCTATTTATCTAAATGCATATTAATATGTCAATATGTCTATCTATATTTGTTTCAATATTTTTATCTATCTATCTATTTATCTATTTATTAATCTAACTATCATTCTATATATCAATCAATCTATCAATTTGTCAAACAATCTATCTATCTATCTATATGTAAATTTATTTATCATTTTATCTATTTGTCTATCTATCTATGTGTCTATCTATCTGTGTATCTATTTATCTTTTGGTTTTTTGATCTATCTATCTATATGTCTATCTATCTATCTATCTATCTTTCTTTCTTTCTATCTATCTGATAGTCTATTTGTCTCTTTATCTATTTATATGTATGTCTATCTATCTATATATCTGTATGTTTATATGTTTGTCTATCTATTTGTCTATTTGTATGTCTCTCTATCTTTGTTTGTCTATCTATTTGCCTCTTTATCTATTTGTCTATATGTCTGTCTGTCTATATGTCTATCTATCTATCTATTTTTCAATCATCAATCTATCTATCTATATAAGTATCTATCTTTCTTTCTTTTTTCTTTCTATTTGTTTATCTATTTGTCTATCTATCGATATCTTTATATGTCTGTGTATCTGATTGTCTATCTATCAGTCTTTCTAATAGTTTATCTATATGTCTATCAATCTATCTATTTGTCTATCTATGTGTCAATTTGTCTCACTATCTATCTATCTATCCATCCATTTGTTTGTCTATGTATTTGTTATATATATATATATGTCAATCTGTCTATATATATATATTTATATATATTTATCTATCTATATATTTGTCTATCTACTTGTCTATCTATTTGTCTATCAATCTGTTTATCTATCTTCTATCTATGAATCAATCAATCTATCTATCTATCTAGTTATCTATATATTTATCTATGTATCTATCTATTTCTCATTTTATATATCTATCTATCTATCTATCTGTCTGTCTATCTTCTTATCTATTTATCTATATGTCTAGCTATCAACCAGTCTATCTATTTATCTATTTATATGCTAATCTAATTATCTATATTACTATCTATATATTTGTCTATCTATCTCTCTCTCTTTATGTCAGTTTATCTATTAGTCTATCTATCTATCTATCTATCTATCTATAAGACTATCTATCTATCTTTTTGTATGTCTATCTATCTCTCTATCTATATGACTATCAATCAATCTTTCTTTCTATATGTATATCTATCCATCTATCTATTAATCTATCTATCAAATAATCTATCCATCTATTTATATATCTATCTATCATTTCTACATCTTTATCTATATGTCTATCTATCTATTTGTCTATCTCTCTATCTATTTATCTATCTATTTTTGTAACAAACTATCTATATATCTTTTTAACTATATATCTATATGTCTATCAATTTGTCTATTGATCTGTGTTTATATCTTCTATCAATCTATCTTTCTATCTATCTATTTAATGATCTATCTATATAAGTGTCTATTTATCTCTCTAACTATTTATCTATCTACCTAAATATCTGTGAATCTATATGTCTATCTTTATAATTATTTGTCTATCTATTTATTTATCAATCTGTCTATCAATCTATCTTTTAATCATTCTACCAATCTATCTATAAATCTTTCTATCAATTTGTCAATCTTGGTGTTAATCTATCTGTCAATCTATCTCTCTATTTATCTATTTATCTATCTTTCTTTTAATATGTCTATTAATCTTTCTATCAATCTTTTTATCAATCTATATTTCAATCTATCTATCAATATGTCTATCATTTTATCTATCTATATATCTATCAATTTTTCTAACAATCTATCTATCTATAAATCTATTTATCTACTTATCTATATATTTTCTATCTATTTATATGTCTATCTATCTGTCTATCGATCTATCTGTATATCTATGTATCTATCTATCAATCTATTTGTCTATCTATTTGTCTATGTATCTTTCTATATGTTTGTCTATCTATTTATTAATCTATCAATATATATGTATGTTTATATGTGTGTCTATGCATTTGTCTATCTATCTGTCTTTCTATATATTTGTCTTTTAGTCGGTCTCTCTATGTGTTTATTTATCAATCTATTTATCTATTGGCCAGTCTATCATCAATCAATCAATCTTTCTTTCTATAAGTCTAATTATCTATCTATATATCGGTATGTCAATCTGTTTGCCTTTCTATTAGACTATCTATCTGTTATCTATCTATCTCTCTATCAATCATTCTATTTGTCTCTCTATGTGTCTATTTTTTTATCTTTCTCTCTATCTATTTATTTGTTATATATCTATCTATATGTCTATCAATCTATTTATTTGTCTATATATCTATCTATCTATAAGTCTATATATTTATCTATGTATATATCTATCTATTTGTCTATCTATTTGTCTATCTATTTGTTTATCTATCTATTTATCTATTTATATATCAATCTATCTATATATCTATCTATTTTTCAATTTATATGTCTATCTATCTTTCTATCGATCTATCTATTTATCTAGCTATCTATATATCTATCTTTGTATCTATCTATCTATTTATCTGTCTATTTATCTTTATATCTATCTGTCTGTCTATCTATCTATATATCTATATATCTATTTATCTATATGTATATCTATCAATCTGTCTATCTATCAATCAATCAATCTATCTATCTATCTATTTATATGTCTAATTATTTATCTATATAACTAGTCTAATATTTTGTCTCTCTATCTATATATCTATCTATCTATATGTCTGTCTATCTATCAGTCTATCTATCTATTTAATTATATATCTGTATGTCTATCTATCTGTCTATCAATATATATATCTATCTTTCTATCTATCTGTATGTACATCTATCTATCTATTTTATCAATCAGTCAATCTCTCTGTCAATTTATCTATCTATCTATCTATTAATCTATCTATCTATATGTCTATCTATCTATTTAGTTATCTATCTATCTATTTATCTATCTATCTCCTTAATTAACTATCTGTCTAGCTTTTTATCTATATATATATATATGTCTATCAATTTTTCTTTTGATCTATCTTTATATATTTATATCTATCTATCTATCTATATATCAATTTGTCTATTTATTTGTCTATTTTGTCTATCTATTTGTCTAACTTTTTTTTCTAAATATCTATCTATCTTTCTAACAAACTATCTTTCTTTCTATCTATCTTTCTATCTATCTATTTATCTTTTATACCTATTTGTTTATCTATCTTTATATCTATCTATCTATATATCTACCTGTCTATCTGTCAATCTATCTATATGTCTATCTATCTATCTATATGTATATCTGTCAATTTATATTTCAACACTAATGGTGAATGAAGTATGAGCAATCAAATTCAAATAAAATGAGTTCTTTACTAGAATAATATTATCTTTTTTTGTTTTATTTTTCTCTCCACTCTCTTTTCTTTCGTTCTCTCACCCCAATGCACGCAAAGCCTTAATGGGTTCCTATGAGTTATGACATCAAGCTTACATGATGTCACAACATGAATAAAGGCAAAGTAAGAGTTGTGCAAAGTGTTTCGGTGGGGCACAAATTCTGCAAGTGTCATTAAGTGTTTCTGCTAGTGGTATTGCCATCAATTTCAAGAAGGTTTTTACAACATCATTTTATTCTTTCAGAAAAGAGATTTTGGTTCCCCAAAATTAAAATAATTATTTTTTATGTCGACAATTTTTATTTTAAAAACTCACAAATTCAATATTATTTATGTTTTTATGTAATATTCATCATAATTGCTATTATATATTTAACATTATTAAGAAAACATCATCTCAACATTTAAACAAAAAAAAATAGTGCCACAATTTTCATCATGAGATACAATATTTAAATACATACCAGCATATCATCTAATAGTCCCAAAATAAAAGGTATGAGTCTTCCAAAAGATTAAAATACTTGATAATCTAAATCTAAATATATTAGACAAAGATATCATAATTGATTCTTTCAGAAATAGGAGAATCATAAGAAATTATTTAAATAGCTTTCTGTAACCAGAATAAATATCACTTATATCATTAATATAGTTAATTAATATAGATTCTCTCTTATATATTCATATGGACATAATTTTTTGAATTCTCAAATATTAAAATACAACTCCAAAGTGTTATTACAAGATTTTTGCATTCTATTATAATTTCTCACAAATAATATGTATATGAACTTGACATGAGAAACACATTTCTCTCTGATAATCTTAAGAATAAAATATATATACAACAACCATCTAGTTTTACTATTTCAATGAATGCATGTATGATGTGTAGATTGTATAAATCTTATATACCAATACTAAACATAGAATATAATTATTTCAATGTTTCAATATTTTATAAATGCTATAATAAAGTATCACCCATGTCTAATTCCTTCCTCCATATAGACTATAATGACACTTATTGTTAAAGAAAATAAAAAATTCAACTTATTATATTATGAATATATTAAAAATATACAATAAATGTACACCATCAACTACATTTGTTATTAGTGAGGGTCATTCATATGTCAAGGAAATATTAGATTAAATATGCTAAATCAAAAAGAACAATTTAATCCAAATACATATGTTTTGGTAATGATCTTAATGATGCTAGAAAATCCAAATTAGATAATAAGTTAAATTTTTCATAGTATGATCCTTTAATCATTACTAAGTAGATTTCTTCTAATTTTATTAAAAAGTCAGCTAGTCATGAAAAAAATATTTCCTTGCTTAGGCAACATGATGAATTTGTAGGCTTGATGATTTGAGATGAGACATTGTTAGTAATTCTACTTCCAAGGTTTGTAATTTTATAGATTCAGAAGAAGAAGAAAATAGAAAAATGATATATCCACAAACCACAATTCAGAAACACATAAAATAATATGGTTCACTAGTCATTTAACATGACTAGCTATATCAACTAAAAAATAATTATGTGTTTACAGATTATAACCAAAACAAAGTTTTACAGATGCATCAATTGCGAAGAAAAAAAATCATACAGAGAGAGTAGACAAAAAATGAATAGTTCCGCAGTAAATTGGGAGTAGCAAAAAATAGAAATAAAAAATCAATTTATATTAAACAATTTTTCGATATCAATAATGGTGCGGGTTGAATCACTTGGGTGGATCGAGTTATGCACCAAAATTTTTTTTGGCCCACTGACCAAGCAGCAACCCCCGTTGGTGTGCTATTGCTGCATTCCCAACCTTTCAATATTTTATTTCCTGCACTAACAATATATAAATAGAAAACATTTTTTGTTATGCAAAGCAGTTTATCAAAACAAACTAAATACAATAGACATTAAATATACAATTTTCTCTAGTGATATTTTTTAAGGTAAAGATAATGAATTGCATGATAGGGATTTGTCAATACAACTTAAAGATGTTCCATGTATAGTGGCAAGTTCAAGTTCTGCTTTGGTGAATAATGTTGATATTTCTTCTAACCCAAAATTATCTTCTCATCCTAGAGTTTCAAATTTCTTGGGTCACCCATGCCTATTGTATCATATGTTTGTAATCAGGTCCATAAACAATTTAACCCACAATTTGGAAAAATTTTCACAATGTCATATGTTTTCATTATTTATTCCTATCATACAAATTGATTCTATTCAGATATTTCTCCATGTAAACCTCTTATGTGTGCCAACCTTCCTTCACGAGCCGACATCATTGCCTATAATCTAACTAAAATGCACTTCTAGCTCTTTAGGATCTTCTCTTGAACACCCAAAAATTATTTGAGAACATCATAGTATGCTCTTATTATCACCAACACAATTATTGTTTTAATTATTATTAGTTTATTATGTTACAAGTGAATATTCTTTGATTCTAGTTCTAATTAATTTGATTAATTTACCTTTTGATATTTTTAACTTTCACACACCAGAATAAAAAGGATATTGAAATTTGTTATTGGAGTTACTTATTTAAAATTTCAGGTTTTTTACTTTTATTTTCCTTCTTGATGGGAGCACCCAACTCATGTGGGTCGCCCAAATGAACTTGCCTCCTATATAAGGGGGATTTATGAGTTAATAAGTATATAAGAGTTATTGAAATTTGATTTATGTAATTTCAGTTTGTGTTCAAGTTAATTTAAAAATTTCTGCATCTCATTTTATAAAAGTGTCAATGTCAAAATATGGCTTGTAAATGGAACATCTGACAGACCAATAAGACACATTAGATTAAATTTCATCTAAACTAGTAGGCTTTGAAAAATTATCAACAATACCTTGAGGAGGAGTAGATCCACTTGTGGTCTTCCCTTTAGCACTTTATATAAAATTCTCTACAAATATTATTTTGGTAAATTGAAAGGAAATCTAAGCTAGATCTCTAATAGCTATATCTGATATGTCTCATTTACGAGACTTAGCTTACTTGGATCAAGTCACTTATCATCACACCAAAACTTTAAAAATATCACACATCTCAGTATTATTCTAATATATATATTCAACACAAAGATTTCCTAAGTTATACACTACTAAAAATAACAAGAATACCGACCAAACTACCGACCAAAAAATAGGACGGTAATTACCAACGAAATCACGTTCTTTTAGAGACCAAAAAGGGGGTTCGGAAAAAAAAAATCTATTTTCAACCATATTTCCGACCAAAGACCAACCATATTTATTGATCAAATATTTTTGGTCAGAAATTAGTCTATACATTAGTAGGGAATTAACGAATAAAAATTACCGATAAATTACTAACCATCTAACGATCAAAAATATATTACAATGAAAAATAGCCGCTAAAGTGACTTTCCAAAATATTTATAACTACTTAATTATCGACTAAACAACCGACCTAAAAAATAGGTCAGTAATTACTGACTAAATCATGACTATTTGGAGACAAAAAAGGGGTTTCAAAAAAAATATTTTAAACTATATTTCCTACCAAAGACAGACCATATTTACCGACCATATTTATCGACCAAATATATTTGGTTAGAAATTGATCTCTACATTAGTTGGGAATTAGTGAATAAAAATTACCGACAAATTAATGACCATTTAAAGACAAAAAATATATTGCCATGAAAAATGGTCGATAAAGTAGCTTTTTAAAATATCTATAACTTCTTAATTACCAACCAAACTACCGACAAAAATTTTGGTCAGTAATTTCTAGGTTAAATTTTTTGAGTTAAAAAAAATTTGCTAAGGCATTAACAATTAGCAAACTTCCCCTCTTTTATTTTTCGAAGCAAAAGCAATATGCGACTATAAGGGAGAAACCAAGAAATTCTATCATTTCTTCTGAATCCATGTAAGTTTTTCATTATTCGTCTCCTTCAGAATGCTATATACATATCACCATCTCTCTGAATTTTATTAGCACTATCGAATTTTCATTTTTTAAGAATAATCAAGTATTAGATTTTTTTAATTCTCCCCCGATTTTCTTTCTTTTTGCTTCTATTTTTATTTAACCTATATGATTTTGACTCTACTCCATTAATGAAACTATAAATTATTAGTGTAATCTTTATTCTTCTACTGTTTAAATTTTTAGGGTTTTATTGATTTCAAATACAATATGTTTTCATTTTTTTGTATCCTTCTATTGCCGAAGAAAATATATAATACATGATATTTTCTGCTCCTGTAACTTAAGAAAAATTAAACTTACTCTTAATGGGTTATATTTTTGTTATCTCTGAATAAATTATAAACATCTTACAATATATATAAAGTTTTATAAAATTATATAATTGTATGACATTATATATAAATATCTATACTTTAATTTATATAAATGTATTACATTATATATAAACACTTATATGTTTATATTAACACATAATGTTAAATATAAATATTTATACATATGTATTAATGTTTGTAAATATCTATACAACATTTACATAAAACTATCATTTATAAATTTTTTTATATAACAATTATGGAACATTAAATGATTATACAATTTTCTAAATTTTTATATTACATATTAATTTTTATATAAATATAGAATATTTATAATGTTTATATAAATGTGATACAAATACTGTATATTAATTTATAAAAGTGTTACATATATATAATTATATTTAAGTAACATTTATAAAAATATTTTAATTACAAATATTATATATAAACATGTGTTTAATTATATATTATATATAAAAGTATTTATAATTATATTTATAATTAAGTAAACTATTTTTATTATTATATTTATAATTAAACATAACTAATTTTTAACTATATAATAAAGTATAACTATATGTATAATTTTATATAACTATATTTCTAAAAAATTATATTATATGTATACTAATATATAACTATATATAATTGTGCTTTACTAAATGTATAACAATATAAATATATAATTATATCTTTTAATAACATATATATTTATAACTATATGTGTATAACTATATATAAATATTTGTATAACTATGTAACACTCTATATAATTAAATATACTAATATTTGTAACTATATATACATATATGTATTCATATAATTAAATCAAAATATTTGTTTATAATGTTGTATATATTTATGTGTAAATACTTATACCTACTTGTATGAATATATCTATATATAACTATATGTTAAATTATATTTAACTATTTATAATTATATATATTATATGTATAATAATTTATAACTATAAATAATTGTATCTTACTATATGTATAAATATAAAAGTTTGATGCATAATTATATTTAAATATTAAATTTATAGCTTATATTTAATATATATTTGTATATATTAGCATATAAAAAAGTAATTTACTATAACTTTATGTATAAATATATAAAATTAAATGAAAACATATTTATACCTATATGTATAAATATAAGTATAACTAAATGTGTAACAATATGTATAACCACATGTAACTATATTTATAATTATTATATAACAACATACAACATCATGTTTAACTAAATGTGTATAACTATTAATTTATATTTGTATATCTATAAAAAACTCTATATAATTATATATAACTATATTTATAACTATGTATACATATATGTATACATAAATGTAAATCTACATATTTGTTTATAATTTTGTATAAATTTATGTATAACTACTTATCACTACGTGTATTAATATATCTATATATAACTATTTATAACTATATAATTTATATGAATAATAATATATAACTATAAATAATTGTATCTTACTATGTGTATAACTATAAAAGCTTTATACATAATAATATTTAAATATATACTTTACAACTTATATTTAATATATATTTGTATATATCAATATATAAAAAAGTATTCTACTATATATAAACCTATACATAACTATATGTATAAATATATAAAATTAAATGAACAAATATATAAACCTACATGTATAAATATATGTTTAACTATATGTGTAACTATATGTATAATCACATGTAACTATATTTATAATTACATGTATAAGAACATACAACATTATGTTTAACTATATGTGTATAACTATATATAAATATTTGTATAACTATATAAAAGTCTATATAATTAAATATAACTATATTTGAAACTATTTATACATATATGTAAATCTATATATTTGTTTATAACTTTATATACATTTATGTATAATTACTTATAATTACTTAAGTGTAAGTGTCTGTATATATATATATATAATGATTTATAACTATATATACTATATGTATAATAACATATAATGATTTATTTGTAACTATATGTAACTATATATACTATATGTATAACTAATATTTGTAACTATATATTTGTAACTATATAATGATTTATAATTACTTATAATTACTTATTACTATATATTTGTAACTATATGTTTAACTATATATAATGATTTATAACTATATATACTATATGTATAATAACATATAACTATACATATATGTCACACTATAATGGACTATTCTGGCACAACACGGCCATTTGTATGCCTCTATGTTAGACATTACTCATAAATAACTGTTTAAGTGGTTGATGAATCACAAGAGCTGCTTTTACATATTTTATTGTATGCTTGCTATTTATTTTTGTTTTGAATTATTTTCATCTTACTGACATTTATTTTTCCTAAGTGTTAGGTGTAATGAGGTATGGTTGATTTTAAAACCTCCTCCACTTTTTGATGATCCCAACCCATACAATGTGTTAAAGCCTCAAGAGAAAGCCCAATAGCTCAATACAAGACAAGTATATGGTCTAGTAGTCTTTTATGATGTAATTAAAAGTTTACCAAGCAAATTTCATAATCTTCTAAGCTATTTCTCATTATGTTTTAAGATGCAACGGATGGGAAAATAATTTGTAATTGATTGAAAAACTTTGTTTGGTATTCATATTAGGCATAATGTGTTAATATTAATAAGTTATAAAAAAATATTTTATAATTTTATTATAATTTGCATCTTTTAAAAGAGAAAAATGTCATATATGTATGTATGTATCCATGTATGTATGTATCCATGTATGTATGTGTCCATGTATGTATGTATACATGTATGTTTGTATATATGTATGAATTGAACTTTCATCCTATAAAATTTAAAAGAAAATTTTTTGTGCCTTGTGTTTCCAGGTTCACCGTAATTTTGAACAAACAAAGAAGATGGTTGCAGCCTTGGTTAATATGTTTGATCCCTTTTTTTTATGTTTTTCCCGAATTTCTAGCTATTTATTGTTAATGCTCCATTATGGATTAGGACAAAACCTATTGAAGTGTAAATAACTATTGGACGGGTGGATGTGGAGGTGGATGTATAGTAGGTTGCATATCACGCGTAAAAAAAACTTTATCGGAACCAAAATAAATTTTCAATGAACATAAAATTAATTAGAGACAATCGTGTTTGTTTACTAAATTGATTTTTTTTTGTGACTAGTTATGGAAGACGATCGTGAATGGATGTACAATGGTTGAATAATCAATGGAATATTCTCTAATGAATGGGGGGATAAAGGTGATGAATTTGTTGAGCTTGCTCTTAGACATCATGAGTGTATGAATGGTGTACATATATAAGGTGTCCTTGCACTTTAGTTAAATATCAGATAAGTCCAACAAAGGTGTATGAATTTGTTGAGTTTGCTTTTAGAATGTTGAGACTGTGAAGATGCATTTGTATACAAATGGTTTTGTTGTGGATTACTATGTTTGGATATACCATGGTAAGAAGCAAGTCCAACAAAGGTGTTCGAGTTCAGTACGGGTGTTAGTAAGTAAAACTAATTAGATGGTCTCGGATAATATGAATCACACTACATACTATAGAATAGTTTGTGATGTTGTGGTCCTGAATTCAACCTGAATGAGGAACCCAATGCCAATGCAAGGAATTTGTATGACATGATTCGAGCTAGAGACAAACATGTTATGAGAGAAATTCTAAGCATACTCAGCTATTTGTGGTCGTGAGGATGTTAGAAATAAAGTGCAGACACATGTGTCCGCAGGCATGGTTTGATGATTTGTCTAATTTTATTCAAGAATTGTTTCTAGAAAATAATCTAATGCCATTGGATTTCTACTGCATGAAGAAGTTAGTTAGAGGCTTGGGATTATCCGTACAGGTCATTCATTATTGTGTGAACAACTATTTGATAAACGAGGGTGATGATAATGACCTTAAGAGTTATAAATATGTGGTCATGCTCGGTACAAGCAAAAGGTTAGGAGTTCTAGAAATAGATTGTATATATGAAAGTTGAAGGTGCCATATAAGAAGATGCATGATTTTCCAATAACACCTAGGTTGTAGAGATTGTATGCATCAATAACAACATCTAATGAAATGAGGTGGCATTCAGAGCATCATATGGAGGATGGTAAGATGTGTCACCATTCTGATGCCTCTACTTGGAAACATTTTGATGGGTGTTTTCCTGATTTTTCTTATGATATTTGAAATGTTAGGCTAAGTTTGGCTGATGGTTTTCAGCTGTTTGGTCAATCTGGATAGTAATATTCATTGTGGCCTATGGTTGTAATGCTATATAACTTGCCTCCAGACTTATGTTCGAAGGAAGAATTTATGTATTTTACTATGTTAGTGTCGGGGCCAATGAATCCAAATGAGAAGATAGATGTTTTCTTGCAGCCATTGATAGCAGAGTTGAAAAGTCTTTGGGGTGTTGGGGTTCAAACTTATGATATTTCCAAATGAAAAAATTATCAGATGCGCCATGCCCTCATATGGACCATAAAATACTTTTTAGCATATTCTATGATGTCTGGGTGGAGTACAACTGGTGTGTTAGCATGTCCGCATTCTATGGAAGATTCAAATGCTTTTATATTAATTAAGAGTGAAAATTAGTCATGGTTATACAACTATCAGAAGTTTTTGCCCATTAATCATCTATTTCGACATAACGCCAAAAGCTTCATTAAGAATAGAAAGGTTACTAAACAATTCACGAGGGTTAGATCTGGGGATGAAATTCTGTAGGATTTGAATAACATAGGGTTGAGGAAAGTGATAGATATTGATGCTGATGTTGTGAATGCTGTTATATCTATGATATGTGGGTTGAATAAGAGAAGTATTTTCTGGGATTTTCTCTACTTGCGTGAACACTTGCTCAGGCACAATCTTGATGTTATGCATATTGAGAAGAATGTGTTTGACAAAATTTTTAATACAGTATTTAACATTCCAGAAAAAAAGATGGACACATAAAAGTCAAGAGATGAGTTGAAAAGATATTGTCATCGTGCTGAATTTGTAAAAAATCTTGTCACCGTTAATTACCCTGATGTGTCATTTATTGTGAATAAATCATAGAAGAAGGATGTGTTGGAGTGGGTAGATGTGAACAAACTTAAGATGTTTGGCATTGAGAGTCATGATTTTCATGTATTCATGCAAATGTTATTACCAATTACTTTTCGAGAATTCTTGCCTAATAGAATATGGGAGCTGATAACTGAGATTTATTTATTCTTCAAGCAATTAACTTCTTCTTCTTTGACTGATGAGGAATTCAGGAATCTAGATGAATAAATTTCTATTTTCTTATGAAATCTTGAGAAAATCTTCCGTCTAAGTTTTTTGACTCAATGGAACAACTTACAGTGCACTTGGCTTATGAAGCTAGGATTACTGGTCTTATCCATTATCATTAGATGTATCCTCCAAAAAGGTAATATTAATTCACTCACCCAATTCTTTTCCTACAAACACACACACACAAATGACTTGTAATATTCAATAATCTTTTTATAGATACTTGAGGAAAATAAAACATACAAAATGAATAGG
Source organism: Sapria himalayana (assembly GCA_029783825.1). Taxonomy (NCBI): domain Eukaryota; kingdom Viridiplantae; phylum Streptophyta; class Magnoliopsida; order Malpighiales; family Rafflesiaceae; genus Sapria; species Sapria himalayana. The sequence goes on from JAREIK010001791.1 coordinate 36,723, forward strand.
GCTCAGTTTGAAGATTCTATATCAATAGGTTAAATTATGGATGAGGCTGCCAAATTAGCATCATTATATTTCAAAAAAGGAGATCCAACTCTTCCACTTAAGGAAAAGCAGAATTAGGTTTATCTTATTGATATTATGGATAATGATATGTTCGAAATTTTCAAGCCTTGGGTAAAGCAATTGGTGCTTAAGTAAAATGGTATCTAGCAGACAATGAATATACTTCAGCACTTCTATATATCCTAATGAATTGTCCACAGGTTCAATCATTTATAAAGTAAGTATTACCTAAAAGTCAAATGAGATCTATTTACCATTTTAATTTATTATTTCCTATCAATGTATCCATTATTTCTAAATTCTTTTTTTTATGTCAATTTGTTACAAATAAACATAAATAGTTTCTAAACATGAATGAAGAAGCTATCAATGCAGTGACGAAGCAAGAATTTCCATCATTGTTTGAAAAATACATATGTTTACTTAAAATGAAAATCACAAAATAATTATTTTGTTCTAATTAAAATTTATAATTGTAATCTCAACAATCCACTGATTTTCGATTGCAGAATCATAATCATGAAAATAAAATTTCCAATCATTATCTTCGAAGTATCACATGAGGTCTTCTAAGAGAGGTTAGAATTTATAATGGTTACTGTGTGAATGGTTTTAAATTTCACACTAAATTATATAGTAGTTATCAGGCAATAGACAATATGGGGGTATGCATTAAAGGATCCGTATACAATGAAATTGAATATGACTATTACGAGACTCTGGTCAAAGTGATCGAGTTAGAATTTGTAGCCCTCCCAGTTAAATTAACTGTATTATTCAAATGTGAATGATTTGATCCAACACCACATAATAGTAGTGTTGTCCATCCTCGATATTAACTTGTTGATGTGCACAATAAAAAATGATTCAATATGTATGAACCTTTTGTATTAGTAGTACAAGCATCACAAGTTTATTATTGTGAATATCAGGGACCGACCCATCCTAGAAAGGATTGGAAAGCTATGTGCAAGATAAAAGCAAGGGTTCAAATTGACATCCCCGCATCACCGAGAACTAATATCATAGAACTAGCTTTTCAAAATGATTACAATTATGTTATAATCGAAGCTGTGGTGGGGGATGAAGACATCCTTTTAGTCACATCTTCTAAGATAGATATAAGTGAGAATTTAGATATTGATGAATATTTAATTGATAATGAGGTAGAAATGAGTGATGAAGATAAGTTTGAAAATGATGTTACTACATTTGAAGAGGGAGATGAACTAAATTTGGATGATTCTGATGAGAATGAGTAGACAGTGAGTTTTATGTTATTTTAATCATTAATCATTTTTGTTTATGTTAATTGCCTTATGTATTTTACTTGAAGCTTACTAATCAATAATGTGTTGTTTATTATTTTTAATAGATATGGCATGTGAACGAGGTAGAGGCAGCACATTGCAAGGTCATACCAGTTCTGGTATATGTAGCAAGGCATTAGGTATGCATGAACCTGGTAGAAGGTCATGCATGGATGAGATGTCATAGTAGATAGAGAAGGTTGTGAATGTACCGTAGTAATAGCACCAACAGACTGATCCACATAATGGTCCTCAGATTTGATGAATGATCAAGAAATGTGGGAGGGAGAAGAGGGAGAGGATGGAGATGTTGGAGAGTCTTCCTCAGAGCACCCTACAAACGAGACTCTCCCTATTGCTTAGTTTGATCTGACAATTAATAATCCGTAAGATATAAAACTTAACTAATGATTTATTAATTTCTTAATTTATTTCTACCTTGCTATTAAATTTGGGTTACAGGACAAAGTTAGAGTGTTTGTTTCCATTTCTAGAGTCTTGAGGATAATTTTCAGGAAGTCCTTTAAACCTTATGGACATAATTGGAAGTCACTCACACATAGAGACCAATTAATAATTTGGAGAGAATTTAAGGTACATATTACTACATAACATTTTTTACATATTTTATTTATTCTTTTGTTCACTAATTAAAAATCTTTTAATTATAATTGCAAAAAGGTTATAATGTACACAGCCAAAGGAGGTGATCAAAAGTGTGTTCTATAAACATACTGCCAGTCGGTATAAAGACACCATGTACAAGGTCAAAAATAAATGGTTGAAGAAGAAAGAACAAGATTTGAGTATCCCAGATCATGTTTTCAAGGAGTGGGGGAGAAGATGGGAAGATCTTGATTATAGGAAGAGGTTTGATAAACACTTCGCTCATAGTGGGCTGGGGAGGGTTGTGGCATGTCAACACACACTTTTGGATCTTGCTCTATGCGTGAGCATGAATGAGCATTGATATTATTTCTAATTTATACTTTTTATGTTTATTACTTTATGAATTATGTTCAATTATGCCTAATTTTTATTTGTCATAAAAAAATTTTTTTCAAAAGAATTAACGTATGTATTGTGTTTAATTACAGACATGCAAGGAGGTTAAAAAACCTAATGCTCCTCACTTATTCAAATACACGCACACAAAGGCTCATGATGATCAGACTTTTGTTGATCAAAGATCTCGTACAGTAACTGTAAGTTCCATTAAAAAATATCTTTTCTTTTTTTTAATATATAAATTTAAATACATATCGTACATGTTTATTAGGCGAGATATGAGGAAATATTAGCTGCTACGACTCAAGTGTATTCTTGTCTACTTCAAGTTCATGTGATGATGCAATAGGTAGTTCTCATTCATCAGCTCTACCAGTTGATACGAATCAAATTTGGTATGCGGCTGTTGATGGCAAGGAGAAGATGTTCGTCTATGGCGTCGGTTCATCGAGATCATCATTCTACTTGCATTGGCGACTAGATAATGAAGTTGTATTTTTAGGATCAGATTCGAATTTGTTCTTGATGATGGAGAAATTTCAAAACGTGATGCGTAATGATATACAGTATTAGTAGGCCGATACCGAACGACGCATGATTGACTATGAGGATGATAGGGATGAGTTGTGTCTGCATTTTGACTGGCTTACAAAGAAGTTTCAAGATGGAGGACTGCAATTCAACCCTGATGATCTACCTCGGATTATTCAGCAAAATGCTATAGCTACAACATCTACTCCATCACCTAAAGCAGCACCTGCAGCAACCACATCAGGACTAGTAGCAGTTTACAGCTCAACCCTAGAACCTAACATCTCACCATGCAGACCAAATATGTCTCAGCATAATGATTATGAAACTCGGTCGTAAAATCGTTAGTAATAGGGTTGCCAACCAAAAAATAGCTAATTACTGACCAAATAATTGGTCGATAATTCAGTGAATTTTAGTAGAGATCACACATCTTAGTATTATTCTCGCTTAGATACTTTTAACTTTAAAATTCTTATAAAATCTAATATATTAGAATTTATATAATCATACAATTAAGTCAAAGAATAAATACACAAAAAATTATAGCTTACAAAATACACACATAATTCTCAATACAAATATGTTTTGTAATCCTCTATATAAAAATATGAAAATGATTACGATAACTTACATACTTAAAAGCACTCATATAAAACATTAAATAATTATACAAAAATGATAAATAGTATAATAATTGAGAAATATTGTTAGTTTCTTAAATATTGGATCATTTAAATCTCATAATGATTATAGTTTGCATATGTGTTTCAAAAGTTACATATAAAATTAGATAATTTAAATCCCAACAGACATCTTGAAGCATTGGGTGATTTCAGAATTTCCAAGACATACATAGAAGAATGTCCCACATCATTTTTAAACTTATAAATTTCTGCAAAGGTCCCAAAAAATCTGTAGCATGTCCCCACAAGCCAAAATTTTTATAATTTATTGTGTTTTTCAGATATATGTCAGCCCCTTTTGTGCATTCATGATATGTTTCTTTTATTTTCAGATATTCTTTATGAAGTTCCATATGAAACACACCCATGGAATCCACATATAAACCATTTATATTCTGAATTTAAATATTGAGGTTTTGAGCATAGCCAGAACCATGGGTCCATCAATGTTAGTATGGAGCCACAAATGAATCATTTTTTCATAAGTTAGTCTGTTAGTGAAGAAAATCATCATGAATGGTTCTCTCTAACATCCATCATTCTTTGCCAACAATTTTTTAGAAATGGAATTATGCGGCAAAAACTCATTGATTTAAGAAGCATATTAGCTCATTGATAATCCCCTTTCAAAATTTATATGGCAATGCTCCATTGAAGAAAGTAATGTATCATCAAAAAATGAAAGAAATAGATGAGTTGATGATAAATAAAAATCTTTGGAACACATTGAAATATAAATACATTATTCGCCAAACAGCAACAACATTTCATGTTCTTAATTAAGACTCTCAGAGTCCACAAGTCACCCATTATTTGTCCCCCACCACCTATCAAAGTAACAAACCGTAACAAAGTAACAAAGAATATGAATATAATGCTTACCCAAAATAAATCTTACAATATTTCACTCTACCATATTGCTGGATCAACTAAGTTTTACCCTCGATAAAACATTGAGACTAAATCTCATCGTAGTGATGTAAATATGTCTAGGAGAACACAGTATCAAAAATAATAATGAAAATATAAAGTTAACCCAAGATATTTATTCCTCACCATCAGCTTGTTGAGGTATGTAAGTTCCATTCAAATATACTCAACCCATAGATCTGAATTTGAGCAGATTCTTAAACCATTGTGCATAAGAACCCTATCAGTTGTACATTTAAGTTATGATTAAATTCCCAAGTTGCAGCATAAATCCAAACTTCAAGAACCTTTGGATGAAATCGAATTGCTTGAGCTAGTACCTACATGAATTATAATAAATAGATTAACCTAAAGAGGTCTAGAGCTCGATCATAAAAGTAACCTAATATAGCTATATGCCTATATCCAATGATAATAATGTGTCTATGCTCAGAAATGTCAATATTTTATAGTTTGATGCTATAGTAAGATATGCTGGCATGCTCTACAACTTGATTAATTCAAGTGAAATGGATCGAAAAATGATTCAAGAGATAGGGATGCTGATAAAAACATGAACATCTGTGAGACTGAAATAATCAATAACATGATATGATTTGGAATTGCAAATTTTTTGCATTAAAACCCTAAAAATTGATTTAAAAAAAAGAAGAACAATACCTTCATCATCATCAATATTTTACACGATACCTTGTTTGTGGTGTTCCTATAAGTCGGTGTTCATGCTTACCAAAGCGAAGATGGTTCAACAAGATGAAGATATAGAGATTATTAAGAGGGTTCCATTTGTATGAAAAAACATGTGTAATTAATCATAGATTCATGGTATAAATAAAGTGCCTGATATACAGACTCATGAGTGGAGAAGTGAATGTTGGAAATGATATGGAAAAGCTATAGATTCATGCAGCCAAGGATGGGATGCTGGTGTTCTGGTTTAGGTCTTGACTATTCTACAATGTATGTTGTGTTTTTCTGAAATCACATTGGATTTCTAAAATGGCATCGAGTTTTTGAAATCACAACAGTAGTAACTCTTCATATTTGGGTTTGCAAAAAAAATTAAATTTAGCTACGAATTACCAAGGAAAAATTTGTCTCTAAAGTTGTTGCTAAATTTTCATATTATTTTATTTAAAAAAAACATATTATTTCATATAACCTTAATTAAATTGTATAAATATATAACCCTACAAAATTTATTATATTTCATATTTTTAATAATTTATGGATAAATCCATTATATTATTTTATAAATAAAAAAAATAATGAAATTATAAAAAAGTATTTCATAAATAAACATATATATATATGGTTATTCATTTTTAAGAATTTAATATATTTTTATTAATATAATATGAAATAAATTTTTAGACAAAAATTCATATTATTTGATGAAACTTATAATTTATAAAAATCATAAAATAACATAAAGTGAGAAGATTATAAAAAAAGATATATATATTATTTTAATAAGAACGAAATATAAAAAGCTAATATTAAATATTTTACTCAAAGGTTTAACTCTTATAAATTTCAGTAGTGCAAAAATAAAACTTGAATTCAAATCAAAGTAGGGTCAGATTGGTAGTGCTCTTCAAAAGTGTTTATAGGACTAATAATAATTTTAAGTGTTTTTAGGACAAAAAAATATCATTAGTAATATTTTTAAAAACTCTTTTGAAACCATAAAAAACATTTGAAGTATTCTTTTAATAAGCAACTCGAGAAATTTTTTTTATAAATCATCAAAAGTTTTTGGATATAATATAGGTGTCAAATGGGCCAGGTGGCCAGGGCATGGCCCAAAGTCTGACACAATTCAGTCATGCCTGGCCCGACAAGGCAGTAGAGGTGTCCGGCCCGGCACGACACGAGGCACGGCACGATTCAGCCGTGCCTGGGCCAGTCAGGCATCAAAATTTCCCGTGCCCGACCACGGCACAATCGTGCCGTGCGGTACCGAGGCCAACCGGGACTCGTGCCGTGCTTGGCTCTGCACGGTACCTTGGCCCATCGGCACGGTACCGTGCCGAAATCATTTTTTAAAAAATTAGGGTTACGGGGGTATCGAAACCCTAATTTTTTAAAAAATTAGGGTTTCGGGCATGCCCGATTCCTAATTTTTTTAAAATTAGGGTTTCGGGCGTGCCGAACCCCTAATTTTTTAAAATTGGGTTTCGGGCGTGCCGAACCCCTAATTTTTTAAAATTGGGTTTCGGGCGTGCCGAACCCCTAATTTTTTAAAATTAGTGTTCGGCGCGACGGCATGCGCCGAAAACCTAATTTTTTTTAATTTAAGGTTTGGCACGACCGGGCCGAACCCACCGAACCATGCTGTGGGCTTGTGCCGGGTTGAACCCCCGCAAAACCATGCTCGGCACGAAAACACAGTCGGGCCTGAAAAAAATGGGTCGGGCCCGCCCGGCACGTCCCGTTTGACACCTCTACATGGCACGCTGCAATGTCATGCCCGAGCCCATGCTGGGTTGATCCTTTGCTTGAATCATGTCATGCCATGCCTAGGGCTTTTGGCCCACGTGTCCTGCCAAGCATGCCATGGGTGCCTGAACTTGGGCATGGCAGGGGGGACAATGTGGTGATGCACAATGGGCAATGACTTGACATGCCCAATGGGTGATGATGATGTGGCGACATGCCCCTTAAAATCTTAATTTTTTAAAAAAAGACCCGCCCAGAGTCAAATCGACCAGTCCAACCCGACCAACCCAGTCTAAACCATTCGAACTTGGGCTGATTCCAAGCCACAGGTAGTGTCTGGCCAGAACCACTGTATCAGGCGTGCCATGACAGGAACATCAAACCAGCCCAGAGGGACCATAAAAAAATGGGAAAGGCCAGCCCAGCCCTTTTGACACCTCTAAGATGTAATTAAAACATCTATTCATTTATACTTAAATTTCAATTTATTTTATTTAAAATTTTTGAAAAATATGATTTTTTTTAAAATTCAAATAATTCAAATTTTTTGAAAATATATATTTTTTAAAGATTTATATAATCATAAAAATAATTATTTATTTGTTTATTCATTAATTCACATTTTTTGTAAAATTTTTTATCATACAAATAATTATTTTAGGTTTTTATTAATACAATTATTTATGTGTGTTCATTTATTATTGCAAATATTTTTAAAAATATTTATAATTATAGAATTAATTATTTAATGTATATATTTATAAGTATATTTATATATCATAATTAAATAATTTAAATAATGTATTGTATTATTTTTTAAAATTTTCTAAAAGTATAAATATTTATCTTAGTCTTTATTAATATAAATTTTTATTCGTATTTAGATATTTTTTTAATTATTTAATTATAATATTTTATTTTTATAATTATATAAGGAGAAGGTGTCTTTCAAAGATTCCTAATCCAAAGACCATGACAGACCTTACATATATAACATTTTAAAAAATATTAAAACAAATAATATATAAAGAAAATAATTTAGTATAGATTAAAGACAAAAATAGATCCTTAGCTAAATAGCTAAGGAAGAATGCCTAGCTAAATGGATATATTTTGTGATAATTATAATTTAAGGACTAATCGCTTACTATTAATATATAATTATAAAAAAAATTTCTATATAACTATTTAGCGAGGGATTTTTTCTAAAGCTAATTAGCTAGAAAAAATCCATCTCTAAAGTTGTTGCTAAATTTGGTGCCAATCTTTGCACCAAAATTTACGACAATATTACAAGGGAGAAGTTTCCATCAAAAATATCCATCTTTAATCATTCACAAATCTATCGCAGATTTTTCATTTAATCTAAAATCATACATCTCTTGTTATACCCTAGCTAATCCCTCACAAATTAACTAGGGATTATTTTTCTAGAAAAATTTTTTTTGCTAAACACGCAATTTTTGTTGTGTCTATCTATCTATTTATCTATTAATATGTCTATCTATTTGTCTATCAATCAATCTATCAATCAATCTATCAATCAATCTATCAAAATATATATCTATTTGTCTAACTAACTATCTATCTTTATAAATTTTTATATATCTATTAGTCTGTTTATATATCTATCTTTATGTGTATCTATCTATCTATCTCTCTATCTATCTATTAGTCTTTTAGTGTGTCTATCTGTCTATCTTTCTATCTATCTATATATCAATCAATCTATCTATCTATCGATCTGTCTGTCTGTTTATTTATTTGTCTACTTGTCTGTCTAACTATCTATCTACTTATTTTTCTATCAATCTGTCTATCTATCTATATATCTATATATCTATCTGTATTTCTGTCTATCTTTCTATATATATATATATATATCAATTTATTTATCTATCTATCTATATGTCTATCTATCTATCTATCTATGGGTTTATATATCTTTCTTTCAATATGTCTATCTATGTGCTTATATATGTGTCTATCTATGTGACTAACTAAGTGTCATTCTATTTATCTATCAATATATCTATCTTTTTATATATCTATTAATCTATAAGTCAATCTATCAGGTTATTAATATGTGCATCTATTTATCTATTTATTTGTCTATCTATCTAAATATCTATCTGTCTATTTGTCTATCTATCTAACTATCAATCAATAAATCAATAAATCTGTCTATCTATTAATCTATAAATCTATCTATCTATCTATTTATCTATCTATCTATTTATATATCTATCTATATGTCTATCAATCTATTTTTCTAACTGTCTATCTAACTTTATATCAATCAATCTGTCTATCGATGTATTTGTGTATCTATCTATCTATGTATGTATCCTATCTATCTATCTATTTATTTATCTGTTTATCTGTCAATCTATTTGTATTTCTATCTATCAGTCTTTCTATCTGTCAGTCTTTCTATCTGTCAGTCTTTCTATCTGTTAGTCTTTCTATCAATCAACCTGCCGATCTATCTATCTCTCTATCTATCTCACTATCTATCTGTCTGTCTATCTATTTGTCGATCAATCAATCTATCTCTAAATATGTTTATCTATCTATGAATATATCTATCTATATATGTGTCTATGTATGTGCTTGTCTATCTGTCTATCTATCTATCAATCTATTATCTTTCTATCTATCTATATGCCTTTCTATCTATCGATCTATCTATCTATTTTTTTTCTATATGCCTACATATCTATCTATGTATGTATCTATATATCTACATATCTGTCTATATATCTATCTAAATATCAATCAGGCTATCTTTCTATTTATTTATTTTCCTATCTATCTATTTATCTTTCTATCTATAAATTGATCTATCTATATATCTATTTGTATATCTATTGTCTATATATCTATATATATTTTTATCTGTCTTTCTATAAATCTCTCTATCTATATTTCTATATATCTATCTAACTATCTGACTATTTGTCTATATATAAATCTATCTATCTAACTATTTGTCTATCTATCAATCAATCTATCTACTTGCTTATTTATTTGTCTATCTATCTAATAATAAATCTATCTATCTCTATGTCTAACGATCTATCTATATATCTATCTTCTATATATTAGTCTATCTATTTGTCTATCTATCTATTTATCTATTTTTCTATCAAACATTCTACCTGTTAATCAGTTAGTCTATCTATCTATCTATAAACTTCTTTTTTTATTTGTCTATCTATCTAATAATAAATCTATCTATCTCTATGTCTAACTATCTATCTATTTATCTTTCTATATATTAGTCTATCTATTTGTCTACCTATCTATCCATCTATCTATTTTTCTGTCAAACATTCTACCAGTTAATCAATTAGTCAATCAATCTATCTATCTATGTATATGTCTATCAATCTATTTATATGTCTATCTATTTGTATTTATACCAATCTATCTTACAATCTATCTATCTGTCTATCTATCTATCTATTTATGTATCTAACTATATATCTATTTATCTATCTATCTTTATGTATATTTTTTTATCTATATATTTTTCTATCTATTTGTCTATAAATATGTATATCTATCAGTCTATTTATATGACATTCTATCTATCTATCTATCTATCGATGAATCTAACTATCTATTTAACTAACTATCAATCTATCTATCTGTATGTCGGTATATCTATCTATCTATCTATCTACCTACCTATCCATTCATCCATCCATCTATCTGTCTATATATATATATATATATATCTGACTATATTTCTATCTTTCTATTAGTGTATATATATTTGTTTCTCTAACTATCGATCAATCTTTCTATCTATCTATTTGGCTTTCTGTCTGTCTATCTATCTGTCTATCTATCTATCTATCTATTAATATATCTATCTTTTTATCAATCTAATAATCTATCAACCTATCTATCTATTAGTCAATCTATCTATATATCTATCTTTATATCAATTTATATTTTGATATGTCTATCATTCTTTCTATCAATATGTCTCTATATCTATCAATATATTTATCAGTATTTTCTATCTATCTATTTGTTTATATTTTAGTCTATCAATCTATCTATCTATCTATGTCTATCTATTTGTCTATCCATCTATCAATCTATCTATCTAATAATATCTTTATCTAAATGCCTAATAATCTGACGATGTATCTGTTTATTTATTTGTCTATATATCTATCTATATATCAATCTATTTTTCTTTCAATTAATCTATCTATTTGTCTATCTATTTATCTATTTGTCTATCATTCTCTCGATCAATTTGTTTATCAATCTGTCTATGAATCTATTGATCAATCATTCTATATGACTATCTTTCAATCTGTCTATATATCTATTTATCTATCTTTCTATCGGTCAGTCTGTCTATCTATCTTTATATTTGTTTATCTAACAACCTATGTATCTATATGTCGATTTTTTATCTATCTTTTTATAAGTTTATCAATATATCTATCAATCTTTCTTTCAATCGAACTATTATTTTATATTTCTATCTATCTGTCTGTCTATTTGTCTATTTGTGTATTTGTTGTAAATTTGTCAGAATTTATATCTGTCTATTTGTTTATTTATCTGTCTACCTATTTGTCTTCCTACCTCACTACTTGAATTCTTGCATATCTATCTATCTGTCTGTCTGTCTATTTGTCTTTCTGTGAATCCATCTATATGTTTGTCTGTCTATTTATTTATCTATTTGTCTGCATCTCTATCCCTCTGTCTGTGTATCTATTTGTCTATATATATATATATGTGTGTGTGTGTGTGTGTGTGTGTGTGCGTGTTCTATTTGTCTATGTTTCTATCTATATACTTGTTTATATATCTATCTATTTATCTATCTTTCAATATTTATATTAGTCTATATATCTTTTTATCCATCATTCAATATTTCTTTCTATCATTATATGTGTCAACCTATATATATATATATCAATCAATCTATCTATCTATCTATATATGTGTCTATCTATCCACGTATCTACTTGTCTATCTTTCTACTATTTATCTATCTTTATTTCTTTCTATCTATTAGTCTATTTATCTATCTATCTATTTGTCAACCTATCTTTTTATATATTTGTCTATCTATTTCTATTATGATAGATAAATATATAGATAAATAAATAGATTAACAAATCTAATATTAAATTAATAGATAGGTTAATTGTCTATCTATATTTTTGTCTACCTATATATCTATTTCTATTTAATCTTTTTCCATCTATCTTTTTAGATAGATAAAATATCTACTATGTGGTACCGCATTAATAGATATTTTGTCTATACATATATTTTATCTATTAATATATGTATCAAATAATATTAATATATTTAATATTATTAATATAGATATTTTGTCTACCTATAAATAGACATAAAGATAGAAATAGATAGATATATGTGTCTATACATATATGGTACCGCATTGTTTCCCATATGAAGCTTGTATGGGTGAAAAGATTTTTCACATATATGACGTACCATGACTCTGACATCTTTTTCACAGTAGAAATATGGTGATCAGAGGAGCAAAGCGAGAGAAAGAAACGTCAATATATGAATAGATTATACTTTATGCATTGTAGGTAGATATATTGATTAATAAAATGTAATATAATTTTGTTATTTTTTTGTTTTAGTTATTTAATATATTGTATTAGAATAAGTTATTAAATGAATTTTTTTTGTTTAATTAAAATTTTTCATTTATAGTTTCTATTTTTATTCTATTTAATATAAAAATATTAAATTATTTAATTACATTTTTGTTGAAGTTGTATGACAATCAACTTTAATTTGTGTTTGTTAATTGTCCATAATAACTATTTATTTATATCTGTAATTATGTTTGAGTGTCTCCTAATTTTTTGGGGAAAGTTTTAGCCTTTTATAGGTATGTAAAAGCTTATTATCACTAGTGGTAGTAGCAGTAGCAATGGTAGTGATGATAGTAGTGGCAGCGGTGATAGTGGCAGTGGCAGCGGTAGCAGTAGAGGCGGCATCAATCATAATGGTAGCAGTAGCTGCATCAGCAGCAGTGGCACCAGTCACTACTATGGCAGCATTAGCACTGTCCACTACAGCGGCTGCAACGGAGGCACCAGCAGTAGTAGCGACAGTGGCGACATCGACAACATTAGCGGCAGCAGCGACATCAGAGGCAGCGGCGACATCAGAGGCAGCGGCGACATCAGAGGCAGCGACGACATTGGAGGCAGTGTCGGGATCAACGCCAGGGGATGCAACAGTGGCGGCAACTGCAGTAGTAGTGGTAGTACTGGCAGTGGCTGCAGTGCTAGTGCCAGCAGTGCCAGCGGTGGCAGTGACAGCAGCGGAGGCAACGCAGGCAATGGCGGCAGCAGTGGCAGTAGAGGCAGCACCGGCAGCAACAGTAGCACCGACAACACCGGCAACAGTGGTAGCACCAGCTGCATCAGTACACTGGCAATAGTGGCACACCACAGCGGCATCAACAATGGCAGCAGAGGTAGTGGCAGCGACAGTAGCAGCAACGACAATGGCATTGATGGCAGTGGCAGTGGTGGTAGCGGAAGCGGTGGCAGCAGCAACAACAGTGGTGGCAACAATGACAGTAGTGGTGGCAACATCGACAGTAGCCATGACAACAGCGACAACAGCCATGGCAACAGCGACAATGGCAGTAGTAGTGATGGTGGTAGTGGTAGCAGTGGCAGCAGTGGCAGCAGCGGAAGCAGCAAAAGTAGCGGTAGCAGCAGCAACAATAGCGGGAGTAGTAGTAATGGCAAAAAATGTGGTATATACATATGTATATAGTCAGTATATATGTAAATATAATTCTATAGTATTTATTTACATATATACTGAGTATATATGTACTCAGTATATATGTACGCATAATATTATAGTTTATATGTACATATACTATAGTAATATATGTATGAGTTAAATGCTAGTATATTTGTACATATTTACTATAGTAAAATAAATTTATCAAAACATAGTTTTTTTTAATTTTTTATTATTTGATTGAGTGGTTTATATTTCTTATAGATGTGATACTGCATTGTTTCCCATACGAAGCTTGTATAAGTGAAGGGGTTTTTAATAGACACTATGCACTGTGACTCGGATAGCTTTGTCGTAGTAGAAAGATGGTGATCGGAGGAGCTGAGGAAGAGGAAGCAATGTCAATGCATGGATATATTATACTTTATGCACTATCAATAGATATATTGATGAATAAGATGTAATAAAATTGTGTGATTTTTTTGTTTCAATTATGTAAAAGATTGAATTAGAATAAGTTATTAAATAATTTTATTGTTTGTTTATTATAAATTATTTATAGTTTCATTTTTTATTCAATTTGATATTAAAATAATAAATTATTTAATTATAAAATTTTAAAATAAATTAAATTCTGAAAATATTTTTGAAATTAAAATAGCTAGGGAAAAATCCCTTGCTAAATTAGCGAGTGAAAAATCCCTTGCTAAATTAGCTAGGGAATTTTCCATAACTAATTTAGCAAGGGAATTCTTTATTTTAGAAATGGATATTTTCGTCGCTAAATTTATTTAGCTAGGGACTATTTCCGTCGCTAAAATTTAGCGACAAGCACTTTAGCTTGGGAATCATCTGTTTCTATTTTCATTTAGCGACAGACTATCTAATTTATCTTTTTTAGCAAAAAAATTTTCCGTCGCTAAATTTTTAGCTAGTAACATTTTCCCTCACTAAATTTTAGGGACCACCACTTTAGATAGGGAACCGATCCTTTGTTAATCCGTTGCTATATCCTGTTTAGCGATGGAAAATGCTTATTTAGCCAGGTATTTGTCCCTAACTATATGAGATTTTTTTGTTGTGTTATCTATTTATCTCTATATCTGCTTAATTATCTTTTTCTTTATTTATCTATATTTTTATTTATCAATCATTTTATCTGACTATGTATCTATATGTTTATCTATATATATGTCTATCTATATATCTATATATCTATATATCTGTCTATATATCTAATTAGCTATATATCTGCCTATCTATCTATCTATCAAAATATATTATACATATATAAATATCTATCTATATGGCTATCTATCTATTTTTCTATGTTTCTATGTGTCTATGTATCTATCTATCTAACTATCTCACTATATATCTCTATATCTATCTATCTATCTATCTATTTGTCTTCATTCTATCTATCTATCTATCTATATGTCAATATATCTATCTATCTATCAATCTACCTATCTTTCTATCTATCTTTCAATAAATCAATATATCTATCTATCTATCTTTTAATCTATCTCCCTGTCTATCTATATATCTAACTATCTACCTATATATCTATCTATATATCTATCTATACATTTGTCTATCTATTTGTCAATTTATATATCAATATTTCTATCTAACAATTTATATATCTATCTGTCTATCTATCTAACTATATATCTATCTGCCTATCTATTTGTCTATCGATCTATCTATATATCTTTATATCAATCTATCAATCTATATACCTATCTATTTATCATTTTGCCTATCTATCTATCTATCTCTATAATAATCTAAATAACTATCTATATATCTATCTATCAGTGTGTATATATATATATATATATATATATTTATCTATCAATTATTTATCAATCTATCAATCTATCAACCTATCTATCTATCAATCTATATATATGTCTATCTTAGTATCTATCAATCTGTCTATCTTTCTATTAGTCTATCTATTTATCTCTATATCTTTATATCTATTTATCTATTTATTCATCTATATATCTTTCTCTCTATCTCATTAATAATTAATAATATTAATAATAACCCTCTCTTTTGGCGGAGGAATACCATTTTTTACAAACTAAAATCTACCCATTCCCCACTTACAACCTTGACCCTTAACCTTAAAATTAAAAACTCAAAATTACTATTCCTCTATTCTTGAGAATAATTTTCAATGGATGCACTTATATGAGCTTAGCTATAAATTTCTTGTATCTAGCTTTAACCCTCCTTGATATGATCTTTGAAATCCACTTGAGCTTCTGCTACTTCATTGAGTTTCCATAATTCCTGCCCTCCTAGCCTCCTGGTTTATGTTTATTCTATGTTGACATTCCTGATTTCCTGCAAAACAAAGCAACATATCTACATACTCATACATTCATCCTGTTTACCTTATGGCTGCTCTTCCTTCTTGCCTTTGAAGTTGTCCTTTACACTTTTAGCCTCTTTTGATCCAGCTTGATAAAACTAGCAAATTACTCCAAGTGATTTTTTCTGCACTTTATCTTATCTCCAATTCCACTTACATCATGCCCCTTTAGACCTTCATAATCTGAATCCTTCAGCTTTAGAGAGCTGCCGGACCATCCTCCTAGTCTAGACACTTACAAACCCAATAAATCTATAAACTACCATAAATTAACACATGACTCTTCACAACATTCACACATAACCACTTAACCTAAACATTAAAACCATAACAAAACCATGACTAGGACTCCAACAATTCCAGCAGCTGCTGGATTTTCTGGATGTATATGGGACTTCTTTGCTAAGAAAAGAGGAATAACAGAATAGTATTCTAACAACCAATATCTTACGTTACCCTATTCCTTTAGCCTCCATAATGTTCTTACCTGTTTACCTGTAAAATAAATAAGCAAAACAGCGCAAACAGCACACTAAATACTTAGGCTTCTTACCATTTTTCCCTTTTTAATTATTCACCTCAGTTTCTGTTAATCTCCTTCAGGACCAGGGAGATTTTAATATAAGTGTCTCTTATCTTTTCCATTCCCTCTTCTTTCTGTCTTATGAGGTGAACCCAGTGGTTATATTTGTCTCAGTAGCGGGAGTACTCGTGACAGCAACAGGGGGCAGCAACAGACAGCAACTATCTCTCCTTTCCCCTGTGCGTCTGGCTCAAATCTTCACGAGATTCTAGCCTTCTTCCTTCATCGTGTATTTACTGATGATCCTAGAACAAAACCAAAGAGAAAACAAAGAAACAACAACCGTGCCTACCAGAACTTTACACCCTACTACCCTTATTCTTGATTAAACTAATACAACATATATCAATTTTTAACGATTACTCCCCCTTAGCATACTGCAAGGAAAGGACAGAATATATAGTGTCCTGTAAAGAAAATCAAAATACAACCTTTCTGCAGAGATTATCGACTTCTGCCAAAATGCGGAATTAGCAGATGTTTTGAATATGCAGAAATTCTAAATTACATACATATTATTTTAACAACCATTCGGTATAGCTATGTACCATTCTGCCAAAATGTAGAATTGATATATACTACAATGGGATCTCCTTCATATATATCCATTTAACTCCATCTGTCATATCTTCATGGTCTGTTTATTTGTTCTTATATAAGGAAAACCCATTTTATCTAGACATGCAATTCCTTTTAGTTTATTTGGCATGAATTTCTCATTATAATCTATATTTCCTCTGGTGGTGCCTATTTTAGATAGACAATCCGCTAGATTATTGGCTTCTCTATATATATGTATTATTGAGGCCTTCAGTTCTTCCAGAAGATTAAGAATAACTTCTAGATCCTCTTCATACCTCCATAATATTTTCTTATTTATTACCGTATCAACTAGTAATTTTGAGTCTACCTGAACTACAATGTTTTTAAAATTTAGCTGCTTACATATCTCTAACCCTGATTTTAATGCTCTAATTTCTGATTCTAATGCCGAGGATGCCCTACTAGCTCTGGTAAATGCTCTCTGTACTATCCCTGTATGATCTCTTATTACTCCGCCTCTTCCTGCTATTCCAGTGTCCCTGCTAAAACTCCCATCCGTATTAAGTGAAAGTTTACCAACCGGCGGAGCATTCCACTGTATACATTTAGCCCATTGTTGTTTTATCACTTTGTATGTGAGATCCCATTCATTCTCAAGCTTCTTTTCTTGTTCCAAATCCTGTATTACTATCGGTTTTATTATTGTTATATTATATATTTCCTTTTTAATATCTTTTATAATTTCTATTAAGTTCATCCTTATATTTTCATATTTACTTTTGTTTCTAGATTTCCAAATGCACCAGATAATTAGATGCGGCAGTTTCTGACTGAGCCATTTCCTAGCGGGGCTTTTCATGTTTACTTTTCCCCATTTTTTAACTTTATCTATTAATCCATCTTCTATTTTACATATTCTTTTTTTCCCTTCCATCTCTCTCCATATTTCTGCTGTAATGGGACCATTCGAGAGCAAGTGATTTGTTGTTTCAACCGCTTGAGAACAGCATTCACATCTTGAAGCCATGTTTATCCCTTTCTTTTGTACATTTCTATCTACCGGTATGGCGTTCAATAATGCCTTCCATGTGAAGGAGCGCATTTTTTGCGGGACATTTTCTTGCCATACCCATTTAAATAGAGTTTGTACCGGTTTTTTCTTTCTAACCAAATCTTTTGCCGATTTGAGAGAAAAGTTTCCTTGTGGTGTTAACGTCCATTTCCAGCCACTCTTTTTTAGTATAGAGTGTGAGTCTACTATCTCTTTTAGTTTTTCCATTGACTTCCAACTATACGAAGCTTTCTTAGAGGTCTTATTTTTATTATCTAAATATTTTACCCGCATACATTTAGCCCATAGATTATCACTTTCTTTAAGACTCCACCAGCTTTTACAGTCCCAGGCAGCTGCCGAGTCCTAAAGGCTCATAAGACCTAAGCCTGCTTCCTCTTTCGGATAACAGATACTTTTCCAGTCCTTCCAGTGTAGTTTATTTCTGCCTTTGTTTTACCCCATAAGAAGTTTGCCATTTCAGATTCGAGTTTTTTAATAAATTTTTTTGGGGGATGTATCACTGATAAAATGTGTGTGAATGTGCTTTGTAATACATGTGAAAGCAATGTAATTCTCCCCCCAAATCCAAGGAGCTTTTCTTTCCATCCTGCTATTTTCTTTCTTAATTTATCTTGAAGGTAAGTTAGATATTCTTCCTTCAATCTCCCCTCATATATCGGACAACCTAGATACATTAATGCCCCTTTAATTTCCACGAAACCTGTGATGTTTTTTATTTTATCTACTAACTTTGGTTTTGCATTTTTTGCAAGCATAAACTTACATTTACTTTTATTAACCATTTGTCCTGTTTCTTTTTCGAATATTTGCAGAAGATCCATAAGATTCATTAATGACTTTGTGCTGGCATTAGTAAAATATTATAAAGTCATATGCGTAGGCTAAACAACCAATTCTGGGTGTATTCCTTGGTTGTCTGAATGACATTATTTTACCTTCTGATATTTTCTTGTTCAAGTTTCGTATTAAAAGTTCTATATATATATATCAAAAAGAAGGGGGGATAACGGATCCCCTTGCCTTAGACTTTTATTTGGTTTAAATTCCACACTTAACTTACCATTTACCAGGACTCTTACCCAGGTGCTTGAAATACATCTATAAATTAAATCTATGGTCAGCTCAGAGAAGCCGAAACTTCTTAACACAAAGCAAAGGGTATCCCATTCTACTCTATCGAAGGCTTTCGATAGATCTAGTTTGACCACTAAGTTTTTTCCTCTAGCTTTACCACCTATTTCTTTCATTATTTCTGATACAAGTTTTATATTATCAATCATTAATCTATTTTAACAAATCTAGTTTGTTCCTGAGATATTATAGTAGGTAAAATTAAGCTTAGCCTGTTTTGTAATATTTTGGCCAATATTTTATACATAGCATTACATAACTTATTGGTCTATAATCCTCACATTTCTGTGGTGATTCTTTTTTAGGAATTAGTACTATATAAGATTTTGCCCATGATTTTGGGATTTCCGCCCCTACAAAAAAACTTGCAATTGCAGGGACTAGCTCCATTTTAATCGTGTTCCAGTTTATCTGATAAAAATAATTGTTCCAACCATCAGGTCCTGCAGCACTATCTTTATCCAGGCTAAAGACAGCTTCTTTGACTTCTAGTTCTTCTAGGATCGATTCCATTAATTGATTTGAGCTTCCGTAATGGTCATCCTAATCTCTTGCATTAGAGAATTATCTGTCCTACTTGACTGACTACATAGTTGATTTTCAAAGAAATTTTTAAAGAGAGCACCTATTTCCTTTTCCTCTTCTACCCATTCCCTTCTTTATTTATTAGACCTTTAATTTTATTTTTTTGAGATTTATTTTAGACATATTATAAAAAAATTTAGTATTGCGATCCCCATCCTTTAACCATTTTATTTTTGTCATTATTTCCAATAAATTTCTTCCATGTGTAATTTCAATCTCAATTCTCCTTTAGCCTGCTTAATTCTATCCGAGTTTCATAGCTATTCGTGGAGTCAAAATCGTCCTCCAGCTTGGCTACTTTTTCCTCTATGTTTTTTAGCTCCTGACTTAATTTTCCAAAAACCTCTTTATTCCATGTTTTTAGACAAGCTTTTAGCCTCAGAAGTTTAATTGATAGAACTTGCATCGGTTTTCCCTCTGCTGGTTCTTTCCAGGACTCTCTGACGAGTCCTGCAAAGCTCGCATGCTTTACCCACATATTTTGAAATTTAAAATTAGATGTACTACCCTGGTTACTTTGAATCGTGATAAGCAGGGGGCTATGGTCAGAGCAAGTTCTATTTAGGTGTCTAAGCCCCGTAATCCCTTGTGAGGTGACCCACTTTATGTTACACATAATCCTATCCAGTCGGGCCCAGATAACTCTCTTTTTTCCAATTGTTGCACCAGGTATCTTGAGCCGGTGAAATCAATTTCCATTAGATTCGTAATGGCTATTGTATCATTAAATTGTTTCATGGCTACCTTATCCGGCGGTTTGCCTCCCTTCTTTTCTTGAGGGCTTCTTATTATGTTAAGTCGCCTCCTATAAACCAAGGTAAATTTCTGCTTGCTATATCTTTCATTTCTTCCATAAGGCCAACTAGATTGTTTGTCATTTTTTGCATAAACTGCTGAGATTATTTGATTGTGTCTTATCTAATTTGAAATGTACTATTTGTTCAGTATCCTTTATTATTTCAATTTCAATACTTATGCCATAAAATCCAGAGTTTACTATTTAGATTAGCATACG
>JAREIK010001791.1:60799-92385 GCA_029783825.1 Sapria himalayana
TTGATGAATCACAAGCTGCTTTTACATATTTTATTGTATGCTTGCTATTTATTTTTGTTTTGAATTATTTTCATCTTACTGACATTTATTTTTCCTAAGTGTTAGGTGTAATGAGGTATGGTTGATTTTAAAACCTCCTCCACTTTTTGATGATCCCAACCCATACAATGTGTTAAAGCCTCAAGAGAAAGCCCAATAGCTCAATACAAGACAAGTATATGGTCTAGTAGTCTTTTATGATGTAATTAAAAGTTTACCAAGCAAATTTCATAATCTTCTAAGCTATTTCTCATTATGTTTTAAGATGCAACGGATGGGAAAATAATTGTAATTGATTGAAAAACTTTGTTTGGTATTCATATTAGGCATAATGTGTTAATATTAATAAGTTATAAAAAAATATTTTATAATTTATTATAATTTGCATCGTTTAAAAGAGAAAAATGTCATATATGTATGTATGTATCCATGTATGTATGTATCCATGTATGTATGTGTCCATGTATGTATGTTATACATGTATGTTTGTATATATGTATGAATTGAACTTTCATCCTATAAATTTAAAAAGAAATTTTTTGTGCCTTGTGTTTCCAGGTTCACCGTAATTTTGAACAAACAAAGAAGATGGTTGCAAGCCTTGGTTAATATGTTTGATCCCTTTTTTTTATGTTTTTCCCGAATTTCTAGCTATTTATTGTTAATGCTCCATTATGGATTAGGACAAAACCTATTGAAGTGTAAATAACTATTGGACGGGTGGATGTGGAGGTGGATGTATAGTAGGTTGCATATCACGCGTAAAAAAAACTTTATCGGAACCAAAATAAATTTTCAATGAACATAAAATTAATTAGAGACAATCGTGTTTGTTTACTAAATTGATTTTTTTTGTGACTAGTTATGGAAGACGATCGTGAATGGATGTACAATGGTTGAATAATCAATGGAATATTCTCTAATGAATGGGGGGATAAAGGTGATGAATTTGTTGAGCTTGCTCTTAGACATCATGAGTGTATGAATGGTGTACATATATAAGGTGTCCTTGCACTTTAGTTAAATATCAGATAAGTCCAACAAAGGTGTATGAATTTGTTGAGTTTGCTTTTAGAATGTTGAGACTGTGAAGATGCATTTGTATACAAATGGTTTTGTTGTGGATTACTATGTTTGGATATACCATGGTAAGAAGCAAGTCCAACAAAGGTGTTCGAGTTCAGTACGGGTGTTAGTAAGTAAAACTAATTAGATGGTCTCGAATAATATGAATCACACTACATACTATAGAATAGTTTGTGATGTTGTGGTCCTGAATTCAACCTGAATGAGGAACCCAATGCCAATGCAAGGAATTTGTATGACATGATTCGAGCTGGAGACAAACATGTTATGAGAGAAATTCTAAGCATACTCAGCTATTTGTGGTCGTGAGGATGTTAGAAATAAAGTGCAGACACATGTGTCCGCAGGCATGGTTTGATGATTTGTCTAATTTTATTCAAGAATTGTTTCTAGAAAATAATCTAATGCCATTGGATTTCTACTGCATGAAGAAGTTAGTTAGAGGCTTGGGATTATCCGTACAGGTCATTCATTATTGTGTGAACAACTATTTGATAAACGAGGGTGATGATAATGACCTTAAGAGTTATAAATATGTGGTCATGCTCGGTACAAGCAAAAGGTTAGGAGTTCTAGAAATAGATTGTATATATGAAAGTTGAAGGTGCCATATAAGAAGATGCATGATTTTCCAATAACACCTAGGTTGTAGAGATTGTATGCATCAATAACAACATCTAATGAAATGAGGTGGCATTCAGAGCATCATATGGAGGATGGTAAGATGTGTCACCATTCTGATGCCTCTACTTGGAAACATTTTGATGGGTGTTTTCCTGATTTTTCTTATGATATTTGAAATGTTAGGCTAAGTTTGGCTGATGGTTTTCAGCTGTTTGGTCAATCTGGATAGTAATATTCATTGTGGCCTATGGTTGTAATGCTATATAACTTGCCTCCAGACTTATGTTCGAAGGAAGAATTTATGTATTTTACTATGTTAGTGTCGGGGCCAATGAATCCAAATGAGAAGATAGATGTTTTCTTGCAGCCATTGATAGCAGAGTTGAAAAGTCTTTGGGGTGTTGGGGTTCAAACTTATGATATTTCCAAATGAAAAAATTATCAGATGCGCCATGCCCTCATATGGACCATAAAATACTTTTTAGCATATTCTATGATGTCTGGGTGGAGTACAACTGGTGTGTTAGCATGTCCGCATTCTATGGAAGATTCAAATGCTTTTATATTAATTAAGAGTGAAAATTAGTCATGGTTATACAACTATCAGAAGTTTTTGCCCATTAATCATCTATTTCGACATAACGCCAAAAGCTTCATTAAGAATAGAAAGGTTACTAAACAATTCACGAGGGTTAGATCTGGGGATGAAATTCTGTAGGATTTGAATAACATAGGGTTGAGGAAAGTGATAGATATTGATGCTGATGTTGTGAATGCTGTTATATCTATGATATGTGGGTTGAATAAGAGAAGTATTTTCTGGGATTTTCTCTACTTGCGTGAACACTTGCTCAGGCACAATCTTGATGTTATGCATATTGAGAAGAATGTGTTTGACAAAATTTTTAATACAGTATTTAACATTCCAGAAAAAAAGATGGACACATAAAAGTCAAGAGATGAGTTGAAAAGATATTGTCATCGTGCTGAATTTGTAAAAAATCTTGTCACCGTTAATTACCCTGATGTGTCATTTATTGTGAATAAATCATAGAAGAAGGATGTGTTGGAGTGGGTAGATGTGAACAAACTTAAGATGTTTGGCATTGAGAGTCATGATTTTCATGTATTCATGCAAATGTTATTACCAATTACTTTTCGAGAATTCTTGCCTAATAGAATATGGGAGCTGATAACTGAGATTTATTTATTCTTCAAGCAATTAACTTCTTCTTCTTTGACTGATGAGGAATTCAGGAATCTAGATGAATAAATTTCTATTTTCTTATGAAATCTTGAGAAAATCTTCCGTCTAAGTTTTTTGACTCAATGGAACAACTTACAGTGCACTTGGCTTATGAAGCTAGGATTACTGGTCTTATCCATTATCATTAGATGTATCCTCCAAAAAAGGTAATATTAATTCACTCACCCAATTCTTTTCCTACAAACACACACACACAAATGACTTGTAATATTCAATAATCTTTTTATAGATACTTGAGGAAAATAAAACATACAAAATGAATAGGGCTCAGTTTGAAGATTCTATATCAATAGGTTAAATTATGGATGAGGCTGCCAAATTAGCATCATTATATTTCAAAAAAGGAGATCCAACTCTTCCACTTAAGGAAAAGCAGAATTAGGTTTATCTTATTGATATTATGGATAATGATATGTTCGAAATTTTCAAGCCTTGGGTAAAGCAATTGGTGCTTAAGTAAAATGGTATCTAGCAGACAATGAATATACTTCAGCACTTCTATATATCCTAATGAATTGTCCACAGGTTCAATCATTTATAAAGTAAGTATTACCTAAAAGTCAAATGAGATCTATTTACCATTTTAATTTATTATTTCCTATCAATGTATCCATTATTTCTAAATTCTTTTTTTTATGTCAATTTGTTACAAATAAACATAAATAGTTTCTAAACATGAATGAAGAAGCTATCAATGCAGTGACGAAGCAAGAATTTCCATCATTGTTTGAAAAATACATATGTTTACTTAAAATGAAAATCACAAAATAATTATTTTGTTCTAATTAAAATTTATAATTGTAATCTCAACAATCCACTGATTTTCGATTGCAGAATCATAATCATGAAAATAAAATTTCCAATCATTATCTTCGAAGTATCACATGAGGTCTTCTAAGAGAGGTTAGAATTTATAATGGTTACTGTGTGAATGGTTTTAAATTTCACACTAAATTATATAGTAGTTATCAGGCAATAGACAATATGGGGGTATGCATTAAAGGATCCGTATACAATGAAATTGAATATGACTATTACGAGACTCTGGTCAAAGTGATCGAGTTAGAATTTGTAGCCCTCCCAGTTAAATTAACTGTATTATTCAAATGTGAATGATTTGATCCAACACCACATAATAGTAGTGTTGTCCATCCTCGATATTAACTTGTTGATGTGCACAATAAAAAATGATTCAATATGTATG
This sequence comes from Sapria himalayana, assembly GCA_029783825.1. Classification (NCBI taxonomy): domain Eukaryota; kingdom Viridiplantae; phylum Streptophyta; class Magnoliopsida; order Malpighiales; family Rafflesiaceae; genus Sapria; species Sapria himalayana. The sequence continues at coordinate 65,020 of JAREIK010001791.1, forward strand.
AACCTTTTGTATTAGTAGTACAAGCATCACAAGTTTATTATTGTGAATATCAGGGTCCGACCCATCCTAGAAAGGATTGGAAAGCTATGTGCAAGATAAAAGCAAGGGTTCAAATTGACATCCCCGCATCACCGAGAACTAATATCATAGAACTAGCTTTTCAAAATGATTACAATTATGTTATAATCGAAGCTGTGGTGGGGGATGAAGACATCCTTTTAGTCACATCTTCTAAGATGGATATAAGTGAGAATTTAGATATTGATGAATATTTAATTGATAATGAGGCAGAAATGAGTGATGAAGATAAGTTTGAAAATGATGTTACTACATTTGAAGAGGGAGATGAACTAAATTTGGATGATTCTGATGAGAATGAGTAGACAGTGAGTTTTATGTTATTTTAATCATTAATCATTTTTGTTTATGTTAATTGCCTTATGTATTTTACTTGAAGCTTACTAATCAATAATGTGTTGTTTATTATTTTTAATAGATATGGCATGTGGACGAGGTAGAGGCAGCACGTTGCAAGGTCATACCAGTTCTGGTATATGTAGCAAGGCATTAGGTATGCATGAACATGGTAGAAGGTCATGCATGGATGAGATGTCATAGTAGATAGAGAAGGTTGTGAATGTACCGTAGTAATAGCACCAACAGACTGATCCACATAATGGTCCTCAGATTTGATGAATGATCAAGAAATGTGGGAGGGAGAGGAGGGAGAGGATGGAGATGTTGGAGAGTCTTCCTCAGAGCACCCTACAGACGAGACTCTCCCTATTGCTTAGTTTGATCTGACAATTAATAATCCGTAAGATATAAAACTTAACTAATGATTTATTAATTTCTTAATTTATTTCTACCTTGCTATTAAATTTGGGTTACAGGACAAAGTTAGAGTGTTTGTTTCCATTTCTAGAGTCTTGAGGATAATTTTCAGGAAGTCCTTTAAACCTTATGGACATAATTGGAAGTCACTCACACATAGAGACCAATTAATAATTTGGAGAGAATTTAAGGTACATATTACTACATAACATTTTTTACATATTTTATTTATTCTTTTGTTCACTAATTAAAAATCTTTTAATTATAATTGCAAAAAGGTTATAATGTACACAGCCAAAGGAGGTGATCAAAAGTGTGTTCTATAAACATACTGCCAGTCGGTATAAAGACACCATGTACAAGGTCAAAAATAAATGGTTGAAGAAGAAAGAACAAGATTTGAGTATCCCAGATCATGTTTTCAAGGAGTGGGGGAGAAGATGGGAAGATCTTGATTATAGGAAGAGGTTTGATAAACACTTCGCTCATAGTGGGCTGGGGAGGGTTGTGGCATGTCAACACACACTTTTGGATCTTGCTCTATGCGTGAGCATGAATGAGCATTGATATTATTTCTAATTTATACTTTTTATGTTTATTACTTTATGAATTATGTTCAATTATGCCTAATTTTTATTTGTCATAAAAAAATTTTTTTCAAAAGAATTAACGTATGTATTGTGTTTAATTACAGACATGCAAGGAGGTTAAAAAACCTAATGCTCCTCACTTATTCAAATACACGCACACAAAGGCTCATGATGATCAGACTTTTGTTGATCAAAGATCTCGTACAGTAACTGTAAGTTCCATTAAAAAATATCTTTTCTTTTTTTTAATATATAAATTTAAATACATATCGTACATGTTTATTAGGCGAGATATGAGGAAATATTAGCTGCTACGACTCAAGTGTATTCTTGTCTACTTCAAGTTCATGTGATGATGCAATAGGTAGTTCTCATTCATCAGCTCTACCAGTTGATACGAATCAAATTTGGTATGCGGCTGTTGATGGCAAGGAGAAGATGTTCGTCTATGGCGTCGGTTCATCGAGATCATCATTCTACTTGCATTGGCGACTAGATAATGAAGTTGTATTTTTAGGATCAGATTCGAATTTGTTCTTGATGATGGAGAAATTTCAAAACGTGATGCGTAATGATATACAGTATTAGTAGGCCGATACCGAACGACGCATGATTGACTATGAGGATGATAGGGATGAGTTGTGTCTGCATTTTGACTGGCTTACAAAGAAGTTTCAAGATGGAGGACTGCAATTCAACCCTGATGATCTACCTCGGATTATTCAGCAAAATGCTATAGCTACAACATCTACTCCATCACCTAAAGCAGCACCTGCAGCAACCACATCAGGACTAGTAGCAGTTTACAGCTCAACCCTAGAACCTAACATCTCACCATGCAGACCAAATATGTCTCAGCATAATGATTATGAAACTCGGTCGGAAAATCGTTAGTAATAGGGTTGCCAACCAAAAAATAGCTAATTACTGACCAAATAATTGGTCGATAATTCAGTGAATTTTAGTAGAGATCACACATCTTAGTATTATTCTCGCTTAGATACTTTTAACTTTAAAATTCTTATAAAATCTAATATATTAGAATTTATATAATCATACAATTAAGTCAAAGAATAAATACACAAAAAATTATAGCTTACAAAATACACACATAATTCTCAATACAAATATGTTTTGTAATCCTCTATATAAAAATATGAAAATGATTACGATAACTTACATACTTAAAAGCACTCATATAAAACATTAAATAATTATACAAAAATGATAAATAGTATAATAATTGAGAAATATTGTTAGTTTCTTAAATATTGGATCATTTAAATCTCATAATGATTATAGTTTGCATATGTGTTTCAAAAGTTACATATAAAATTAGATAATTTAAATCCCAACAGACATCTTGAAGCATTGGGTGATTTCAGAATTTCCAAGACATACATAGAAGAATGTCCCACATCCTTTTTAAACTTATAAATTTCTGCAAAGGTCCCAAAAAATCTGTAGCATGTCCCCACAAGCCAAAATTTTTATAATTTATTGTGTTTTTCAGATATATGTCAGCCCCTTTTGTGCATTCATGATATGTTTCTTTATTTTCAGATATTCTTTATGAAGTTCCATATGAAACACACCCATGGAATCCACATATAAACCATTTATAATCTGAATTTAAATATTGAGGTTTTGAGCATAGCCAGAACCATGGGTCCATCAATGTTAGTATGGAGCCTCAAATGAATCATTTTTTCATAAGTTAGTCTGTTAGTGAAGAAAATCATCATGAATGGTTCTCTCTAACATCCATCATTCTTTGCCAACAATTTTTTAGAAATGGAATTATGCGCCAAAAACTCATTGATTTAAGAAGCATATTAGCTCATTGATAATCCCCTTTCAAAATTTATATGGCAATGCTCCATTGAAGAAAGTAATGTATCATCAAAAAATGAAAGAAATAGATGAGTTGATGATAAATAAAAATCTTTGGAACACATTGAAATATAAATACATTATTCGCCAAACAGCAACAACATTTCATGTTCTTAATTAAGACTCTCAGAGTCCACAAGTCACCCATTATTTGTCCCCCACGACCTATCAAAGTAACAAACCGTAACAAAGTAACAAAGAATATGAATATAATGCTTACCCAAAATAAATCTTACAATATTTCACTCTACCATATTGCTGGATCAACTGAGTTTTACCCTCGATAAAACATCGAGACTAAATCTCATCGTAGTGATGTAAATATGTCTAGGAGAACACAATATCAAAAATAATAATGAAAATATAAAGTTAACCCAAGATATTTATTCCTCACCATCAGCTTGTTGAGGTATGTAAGTTCCATTCAAATATACTCAACCCATAGATCTGAATTTGAGCAGATTCTTAAACCATTGTGCATAAGAACCCTATCAGTTGTACATTTAAGTTATGATTAAATTCCCAAGTTGCAGCATAAATCCAAACTTCAAGAACCTTTGGATGAAATCGAATTGCTTGAGCTAGTACCTACATGAATTATAATAAATAGATTAACCTAAAGAGGTCTAGAGCTCGATCATAAAAGTAACCTAATATAGCTATATCCAATGATAATAATGTGTCTATGCTCAGAAATGTCAATATTTTATAGTTTGATGCTATAGTAAGATATGCTGGCATGCTCTACAACTTGATTAATTCAAGTGAAATTGATCGAAAAATGATTCAAGAGATAGGGATGCTAATAAAAACATGAACATCTGTGAGACTGAAATAATCAATAACATGATATGATTTGGAATTGCAAATTTTTTGCATTAAAACCCTAAAAATTGATTTAAAAAAAAGAAGAACAATACCTTCATCATCATCAATATTTTACACGAGACCTTGTTTGTGGTGTTCCTATAAGTCGGTGTTCATGCTTACCAAAGCGAAGATGGTTCAACAAGATGAAGATATAGAGATTATGAAGAGGGTTCCATTTGTATGAAAAAACATGTGCAATTAATCATAGATTCATGGTATAAATAAAGTGCCTGATATACAGACTCATGAGTGGAGAAGTGAATGTTGGAAATGATATGGAAAAGCTATAGATTCATGCAGCCAAGGATGGGATGCTGGTGTTCTGGTTTAGGTCTTGACTATTCTACAATGTATGTTGTGTTTTTCTGAAATCACATTGGATTTCTAAAATGGCATCGAGTTTTTGAAATCACAACAGTAGTAACTCTTCATATTTGGGTTTGCAAAAAAAATTAAATTTAGCTACGAATTACCAAGGAAAAATTTGTCTCTAAAGTTGTTGCTAAATTTTCATATTATTTTATTTAAAAAAAACATATTATTTCATATAACCTTAATTAAATTGTATAAATATATAACCCTACAAAATTTATTATATTTCATATTTTTAATAATTCATGGATAAATCCATTATATTATTTTATAAATAAAAAAAATAATGAAATTATAAAAAAGTATTTCATAAATAAACATATATATATGGTTATTCATTTTTAAGAATTTAATATATTTTTATTAATATAATATGAAATAAATTTTTAGACAAAAATTCATATTATTTGATGAAACTTATAATTTATAAAAATCATAAAATAACATAAAGTGAGAAGATTATAAAAAAAGATATATATATTATTTTAATAAGAACGAAATATAAAAAGCTAATATTAAATATTTTACTCAAAGGTTTAACTCTTATAAATTTCAGTAGTGCAAAAATAAAACTTGAATTTAAATCAAAGTAGGGTCAGATTGGTAGTGCTCTTCAAAAGTGTTTATAGGACTAATAATAATTTTAAGTGTTTTTAGGACAAAAAAATATCATTAGTAATATTTTTAAAAACTCTTTTGAAACCATAAAAAACATTTGAAGTATTCTTTTAATAAGCAACTCGAGAAATTTTTTTTATAAATCATCAAAAGTTTTTGGATATAATATAGGTGTCAAATGGGCTAGGTGGCCAGGGCATGGCCCAAAGTCTGACACAATTCAGTCATGCCTGGCCCGACAAGGCAGTAGAGGTGTCCGGCCCTGCACGACACGAGGCACGGCACGATTCAGCCGTGCCTGGGCCAGTCAGGCATCAAAATTTCCCGTGCCCGACCACGGCACAATCGTGCCGTGCGGTACCGAGGCCAACCGGGCCTCGTGCCGTGCTTGGCTCTGCACGGTACCTTGGCCCATCGGCACGGTACCGTGCCGAAATCATTTTTTAAAAAATTAGGGTTACGGGGGTATCGAAACCCTAATTTTTTAAAAAATTAGGGTTTCGGGCACGCCCGATTCCTAATTTTTTTAAAATTAGGGTTTCGGGCATGCCAAACCCCTAATTTTTTAAAATTGGGTTTCGGGCGTGCCGAACCCCTAATTTTTTAAAATTGGGTTTCGGGCGTGCCGAACCCCTAATTTTTTAAAATTGGGTTTCGGGCGTGCCGAACCCCTAATTTTTTAAAATTAGTGTTCGGCGCGACGGCATGCGCCGAAAACCTAATTTTTTTTAATTTAAGGTTTGGCACGACCGGGCCGAACCCACCGAACCATGCTGTGGACTTGTGCCGGGTTGAACCCCCGCAAAACCATGCTCGGCACGAAAACACAGTCGGGCCTGAAAAAAATGGGTCGGGCCCGCCCGGCACGTCCCGTTTGACACCTCTACATGGCACGCTGCAATGTCATGCCCGAGCCCATGCTGGGTTGATCCTTTGCTTGAATCATGTCATGCCATGCCTAAGGCTTTTGGCCCACGTGTCCTGCCAAGCATGCCATGGGTGCCTGAACTTGGGCATGGCAGGGGGGACAATGTGGTGATGCACAATGGGCAATGACTTGACATGCCCAATGGGTGATGATGATGTGGCGACATGCCCCTTAAAATCTTAATTTTTTAAAAAAAGACCCGCCCAGAGTCAAATCGACCAGTCCAACCCGACCAACCCAGTCTAAACCATTCGAACTTGGGCTGATTCCAAGCCACAGGTAGTGTCTGGCCAGAACCACTGTATCAGGCGTGCCATGACAGGAACATCAAACCAGCCCAGAGGGGCCATAAAAAAATGGGAAAGGCCAGCCCAGCCCTTTTGACACCTCTAAGATGTAATTAAAACATCTATTCATTTATACTTAAATTTCAATTTATTTTATTTAAAATTTTTGAAAAATATGATTTTTTTTAAAATTCAAATAATTCAAATTTTTTGAAAATATATATTTTTTAAAGATTTATATAATCATAAAAATAATTATTTATTTGTTTATTCATTAATTCACATTTTTTGTAAAATTTTTTATCATACAAATAATTATTTTAGGTTTTTATTAATACAATTATTTATGTGTGTTCATTTATTATTGCAAATATTTTTAAAAATATTTATAATTATAGAATTAATTATTTAATGTATATATTTATAAGTATATTTATATATCATAATTAAATAATTTAAATAATGTATTGTATTATTTTTTAAAATTTTCTAAAAGTATAAATATTTATCTTAGTCTTTATTAATATAAATTTTTATTCGTATTTAGATATTTTTTTAATTATTTAATTATAATATTTTATTTTTATAATTATATAAGGAGAAGGTGTCTTTCAAAGATTCCTAATCCAAAGACCATGACAGACCTTACATATATAACATTTTAAAAAATATTAAAACAAATAATATATAAAGAAAATAATTTAGTATAGATTAAAGACAAAAATAGATCCTTAGCTAAATAGCTAAGGAAGAATGCCTAGCTAAATGGATATATTTTGTGATAATTATAATTTAAGGACTAATCGCTTACTATTAATATATAATTATAAAAAAAATTTCTATATAACTATTTAGCGAGGGATTTTTTCTAAAGCTAATTAGCTAGAAAAAATCCATCTCTAAAGTTGTTGCTAAATTTGGTGCCAATCTTTGCACCAAAATTTACGACAATATTACAAGGGAGAAGTTTCCATCAAAAATATCCATCTTTAATCATTCACAAATCTATCGCAGATTTTTCATTTAATCTAAAATCATACATCTCTTGTTATACCCTAGCTAATCCCTCACAAATTAACTAGGGATTATTTTTCTAGAAAAATTTTTTTTGCTAAACACGCAATTTTTGTTGTGTCTATCTATCTATTTATCTATTAATATGTCTATCTATTTGTCTATCAATCAATCTATCAATCAATCTATCAATCAATCTATCAAAATATATATCTATTTGTCTAACTAACTATCTATCTTTATAAATTTTTATATATCTATTAGTCTGTTTATATATCTATCTTTATGTGTATCTATCTATCTATCTCTCTATCTATCTATTAGTCTTTTAGTGTGTCTATCTGTCTATCTTTCTATCTATCTATATATCAATCAATCTATCTATCTATCGATCTGTCTGTCTGTTTATTTATTTGTCTACTTGTCTGTCTAACTATCTATCTACTTATTTTTCTATCAATCTGTCTATCTATCTATATATCTATATATCTATCTGTATTTCTGTCTATCTTTCTATATATATATATCAATTTATTTATCTATCTATCTATATGTCTATCTATCTATCTATCTATGGGTTTATATATCTTTCTTTCAATATGTCTATCTATGTGCTTATATATGTGTCTATCTATGTGACTAACTAAGTGTCATTCTATTTATCTATCAATATATCTATCTTTTTATATATCTATTAATCTATAAGTCAATCTATCAGGTTATTAATATGTGCATCTATTTATCTATTTATTTGTCTATCTATCTGAATATCTATCTGTCTATTTGTCTATCTATCTAACTATCAATCAATAAATCAATAAATCTGTCTATCTATTAATCTATAAATCTATCTATCTATCTATTTATCTATCTATCTATTTATCTATCTATCTATATGTCTATCAATCTATTTTTCTAACTGTCTATCTAACTTTATATCAATCAATCAATCTGTCTATCGATGTATTTGTGTATCTATCTATCTATGTATGTATCCTATCTATCTATCTATCTATTTATTTATCTGTTTATCTGTCAATCTATTTGTATTTCTATCTATCAGTCTTTCTATCTGTCAGTCTTTCTATCTGTCAGTCTTTCTATCTGTTAGTCTTTCTATCAATCAACCTGCCGATCTATCTATCTCTCTATCTATCTCACTATCTATCTATCTGTCTATCTATCTATTTGTCGATCAATCAATCTATCTCTAAATATGTTTATCTATCTATGAATATATCTATCTATATATGTGTCTATGTATGTGCTTGTCTATCTGTCTATCTATCTATCAATCTATTATCTTTCTATCTATCTATATGCCTTTCTATCTATCGATCTATCTATCTATTTTTTTTCTATATGCCTACATATCTATCTATTTATGTATCTATATCTACATATCTGTCTATATATCTATCTAAATATCAATCAGGCTATCTTTCTATTTATTTATTTTCCTATCTATCTATTTATCTTTCTATCTATAAATTGATCTATCTATATATCTATTTGTATATCTATTGTCTATATATCTATATATATTTTTATCTGTCTTTCTATAAATCTCTCTATCTATATTTCTATATATCTATCTAACTATCTGACTATTTGTCTATATATAAATCTATCTATCTAACTATTTGTCTATCTATCAATCAATCTATCTACTTGCTTATTTATTTGTCTATCTATCTAATAATAAATCTATCTATCTCTATGTCTAACGATCTATCTATATATCTATCTTCTATATATTAGTCTATCTATTTGTCTATCTATCTATTTATCTATTTTTCTATCAAACATTCTACCTGTTAATCAGTTAGTCTATCTATCTATCTATAAACTTCTTTTTTTATTTGTCTATCTATCTAATAATAAATCTATCTATCTCTATGTCTAACTATCTATCTATTTATCTTTCTATATATTAGTCTATCTATTTGTCTACCTATCTATCCATCTATCTATTTTTCTGTCAAACATTCTACCAGTTAATCAATTAGTCAATCAATCTATCTATCTATGTATATGTCTATCAATCTATTTATATGTCTATCTATTTGTATTTATACCAATCTATCTTACAATCTATCTATCTGTCTATCTATCTATCTATTTATGTATCTAACTATATATCTATTTATCTATCTATCTTTATGTATATTTTTTTATCTATATATTTTTCTATCTATTTGTCTATAAATATGTATATCTATCAGTCTATTTATATGACATTCTATCTATCTATCTATCTATCGATGAATCTAACTATCTATTTAACTAACTATCAATCTATCTATCTGTATGTCGGTATATCTATCTATCTATCTATCTACCTACCTATCCATTCATCCATCCATCTATCTGTCTATATATATATATATATATATCTGACTATATTTCTATCTTTCTATTAGTGTATATATATTTGTTTCTCTAACTATCGATCAATCTTTCTATCTATCTATTTGGCTTTCTGTCTGTCTATCTATCTGTCTATCTATCTATCTATCTATTAATATATCTATCTTTTTATCAATCTAATAATCTATCAACCTATCTATCTATTAGTCAATCTATCTATATATCTATCTTTATATCAATTTATATTTTGATATGTCTATCATTCTTTCTATCAATATGTCTCTATATCTATCAATATATTTATCAGTATTTTCTATCTATCTATTTGTTTATATTTTAGTCTATCAATCTATCTATCTATCTATGTCTATCTATTTGTCTATCCATCTATCAATCTATCTATCTAATAATATCTTTATCTAAATGCCTAATAATCTGACGATGTATCTGTTTATTTATTTGTCTATATATCTATCTATATATCAATCTATTTTTCTTTCAATTAATCTATCTATTTGTCTATCTATTTATCTATTTGTCTATCATTCTCTCGATCAATTTGTTTATCAATCTGTCTATGAATCTATTGATCAATCATTCTATATGACTATCTTTCAATCTGTCTATATCTATTTATCTATCTTTCTATCGGTCAGTCTGTCTATCTATCTTTATATTTGTTTATCTAACAACCTATGTATCTATATGTCGATTTTTTATCTATCTTTTTATAAGTTTATCAATATATCTATCAATCTTTCTTTCAATCGAACTATTATTTTATATTTCTATCTATCTGTCTGTCTATTTGTCTATTTGTGTATTTGTTGTAAATTTGTCAGAATTTATATCTGTCTATTTGTTTATTTATCTGTCTACCTATTTGTCTTCCTACCTCACTACTTGAATTCTTGCATATCTATCTATCTGTCTGTCTGTCTATTTGTCTTTCTGTGAATCCATCTATATGTTTGTCTGTCTATTTATTTATCTATTTGTCTGCATCTCTATCCCTCTGTCTGTGTATCTATTTGTCTATATATATATATATGTGTGTGTGTGTGTGTGTGTGTGTGTGCGTGTTCTATTTGTCTATGTTTCTATCTATATACTTGTTTATATATCTATCTATTTATCTATCTTTCAATATTTATATTAGTCTATATATCTTTTTATCCATCATTCAATCTTTCTTTCTATCATTATATGTGTCAACCTATATATATATATATATATATATATATATATATATATATATATATATCTATCAATCAATCAATCTATCTATATATGTGTCTATCTATCCACGTATCTACTTGTCTATCTTTCTACTATTTATCTATCTTTATTTCTTTCTATCTATCAGTCTATTTATCTATCTATCTATTTGTCAACCTATCTTTTTATATATTTGTCTATCTATTTCTATTATGATAGATAAATATATAGATAAATAAATAGATTAACAAATCTAATATTAAATTAATAGATAGGTTAATTGTCTATATATATTTTTGTCTACCTATATATCTATTTCTATTTAATCTTTTTCCATCTATCTTTTTAGATAGATAAAATATCTACTATGTGGTACCGCATTAATAGATATTTTGTCTATACATATATTTTATCTATTAATATATGTATCAAATAATATTAATATATTTAATATTATTAATATAGATATTTTGTCTACCTATAAATAGACATAAAGATAGAAATAGATAGATATATGTGTCTATACATATATGGTACCGCATTGTTTCTCATATGAAGCTTGTATGGGTGAAAAGATTTTTCACATATATGACGTACCATGACTCAGACATCTTTTTCACAGTAGAAATATGGTGATCAGAGGAGCAAAGCGAGAGAAAGAAACGTCAATATATGGATAGATTATACTTTATGCATTGTAGGTAGATATATTGATTAATAAAATGTAATATAATTTTGTTATTTTTTTGTTTTAGTTATTTAATATATTGTATTAGAATAAGTTATTAAATGAATTTTTTTTGTTTAATTAAAATTTTTCATTTATAGTTTCTATTTTTATTCTATTTAATATAAAAATATTAAATTATTTAATTACATTTTTGTTGAAGTTGTATGACAATCAACTTTAATTTGTGTTTGTTAATTGTCCATAATAACTATTTATTTATATCTGTAATTATGTTTGAGTGTCTCCTAATTTTTTGGGGAAAGTTTTAGCCTTTTATAGGTATGTAAAAGCTTATTATCACTAGTGGTAGTAGCAGTAGCAATGGTAGTGATGATAGTAGTGGCAGCGGTGATAGTGGCAGTGGCAGCGGTAGCAGTAGAGGCGGCATCAATCATAATGGTAGCAGTAGCTGCATCAGCAGCAGTGGCACCAGTCACTACTATGGCAGCATTAGCATTGTCCACTACAGCGGCTGCAACGGAGGCACCAGCAGTAGTAGCGACAGTGGCGACATCGACAACATTAACGGCAGCAGCGACATCAGAGGCAGCGGCGACATCAGAGGCAGCGGCGACATCAGAGGCAGCGACGACATTGGAGGCAGTGTCGGGATCAACTCCAGGGGATGCAACAGTGGCGGCAACTGTAGTAGTAGTGGTAGTACTGGCAGTGGCTGCAGTGCTAGTGCCAGCAGTGCCAGCGGTGGCAGTGACAGCAGCGGAGGCAACGCAGGCAATGGCGGTAGCAGTGGCAGTAGAGGCAGCACCGGCAGCAACAGTAGCACCGACAACACCGGCAACAGTGGTAGCACCAGCTGCATCAGTACACTGGCAACAGTGGCACACCACAGCGGCATCAACAATGGCAGCAGAGGTAGTGGCAGCGACAGTAGCAGCAACGACAATGGCATTGATGGCAGTGGCAGTGGTGGTAGCGGAAGCGGTGGCAGCAACAACAACAGTGGTGGCAACAATGACAGTAGTGGTGGCAACATCGACAGTAGCCATGACAACAGCGACAACAGCCATGGCAACAGCGACAATGGCAGTAGTAGTGATGGTGGTAGTGGTAGCAGTGGCAGCAGTGGCAGCAGCGGAAGCAGCAAAAGTAGCGGTAGCAGCAGCAACAATAGCGGGAGTAGTAGTAATGGCAAAAAATGTGGTATATACATATGTATATAGTCAGTATATATGTAAATATAATTCTATAGTATTTATTTACATATATACTGAGTATATATGTACTCAGTATATATGTACGCATAATATTATAGTTTATATGTACATATACTATAGTAATATATGTATGAGTTAAATGCTAGTATATTTGTACATATTTACTATAGTAAAATAAATTTATCAAAACATAGTTTTTTTTTAATTTTTTATTATTTGATTGAGTGGTTTATATTTCTTATAGATGTGATACTGTATTGTTTCCCATACGAAGCTTGTATAAGTGAAGGGGTTTTTAATAGACATTATGCACTGTGACTCGGATAGCTTTGTCGTAGTAGAAAGATGGTGATCGGAGGAGCTGAGGAAGAGGAAGCAATGTCAATGCATGGATATATTATACTTTATGCACTATCAATAGATATATTGATGAATAAGATGTAATAAAATTGTGTGATTTTTTTGTTTCAATTATGTAAAAGATTGAATTAGAATAAGTTATTAAATAATTTTATTGTTTGTTTATTATAAATTATTTATAGTTTCATTTTTTATTCAATTTGATATTAAAATAATAAATTATTTAATTATAAAATTTTAAAATAAATTAAATTCTGAAAATATTTTTGAAATTAAAATAGCTAGGGAAAAATCCCTTGCTAAATTAGCGAGTGAAAAATCCCTTGCTAAATTAGCTAGGGAATTTTCCATAACTAATTTAGCAAGGGAATTCTTTATTTTAGAAATGGATATTTTCGTCGCTAAATTTATTTAGCTAGGGACTATTTCCGTCGCTAAAATTTAGCGACAAGCACTTTAGCTTGGGAATCATTTGTTTCTATTTTCATTTAGCGACGGACTATCTAATTTATCTTTTTTAGCAAAAAAATTTTCCGTCGCTAAATTTTTAGCTAGTAACATTTTCCCTCACTAAATTTTAGGGACCACCACTTTAGATAGGGAACCGATCCTTTGTTAATCCGTTGCTATATCCTGTTTAGCGATGGAAAATGCTTATTTAGCCAGGTATTTGTCCCTAACTATATGAGATTTTTTTGTTGTGTTATCTATTTATCTCTATATCTGCTTAATTATCTTTTTCTTTATTTATCTATATTTTTATTTATCAATCATTTTATCTGACTATGTATCTATATGTTTATCTATATATATGTCTATCTATATATCTATATATCTATATATCTGTCTATATATCTAATTAGCTATATATCTGCCTATCTATCTATCTATCAAAATATATTATACATATATAAATATCTATCTATATGGCTATCTATCTATTTTTCTATGTTTCTATGTGTCTATGTATCTATCTATCTAACTATCTCACTATATATCTCTATATCTATCTATCTATCTATCTATTTGTCTTCATTCTATCTATCTATCTATCTATATGTCAATATATCTATCTATCTATCAATCTACCTATCTTTCTATCTATCTTTCAATAAATCAATATATCTATCTATCTATCTTTTAATCTATCTCCCTGTCTATCTATATATCTAACTATCTACCTATATATCTATCTATATATCTATCTATACATTTGTCTATCTATTTGTCAATTTATATATCAATATTTCTATCTAACAATTTATATATCTATCTGTCTATCTATCTAACTATATATCTATCTGCCTATCTATTTGTCTATCGATCTATCTATATATCTTTATATCAATCTATCAATCTATATACCTATCTATTTATCATTTTGCCTATCTATCTATCTATCTATCTCTATAATAATCTAAATAACTATCTATATATCTATCTATCAGTGTGTATATATATATATATATATATATTTATCTATCAATTATTTATCAATCTATCAATCTATCAACCTATCTATCTATCAATCTATATATATGTCTATCTTAGTATCTATCAATCTGTCTATCTTTCTATTAGTCTATCTATTTATCTCTATATCTTTATATCTATTTATCTATTTATTCATCTATATATCTTTCTCTCTATCTCATTAATAATTAATAATATTAATAATAACCCTCTCTTTTGGCGGAGGAATACCATTTTTTACAAACTAAAATCTACCCATTCCCCACTTACAACCTTGACCCTTAACCTTAAAATTAAAAACTCAAAATTACTATTCCTCTATTCTTGAGAATAATTTTCAATGGATGCACTTATATGAGCTTAGCTATAAATTTCTTGTATCTAGCTTTAACCCTCCTTGATATGATCTTTGAAATCCACTTGAGCTTCTGCTACTTCATTGAGTTTCCATAATTCCTGCCCTCCTAGCCTCCTGGTTTATGTTTATTCTATGTTGACATTCCTGATTTCCTGCAAAACAAAGCAACATATCTACATACTCATACATTCATCCTGTTTACCTTATGGCTGCTCTTCCTTCTTGCCTTTGAAGTTGTCCTTTACACTTTTAGCCTCTTTTGATCCAGCTTGATAAAACTAGCAAATTACTCCAAGTGATTTTTTCTGCACTTTATCTTATCTCCAATTCCACTTACATCATGCCCCTTTAGACCTTCATAAACTGAATCCTTCAGCTTTAGAGAGCTGCCGGACCATCCTCCTAGTCTAGACACTTACAAACCCAATAAATCTATAAACTACCATAAATTAACACATGACTCTTCACAACATTCACACATAACCACTTAACCTAAACATTAAAACCATAACAAAACCATGACTAGGACTCCAACAATTCCAGCAGCTGCTGGATTTTCTGGATGTATATGGGACTTCTTTGCTAAGAAAAGAGGAATAACAGAATAGTATTCTAACAACCAATATCTTACGTTACCCTATTCCTTTAGCCTCCATAATGTTCTTACCTGTTTACCTGTAAAATAAATAAGCAAAACAGCGCAAACAGCACACTAAATACTTAGGCTTCTTACCATTTTTCCCTTTTTAATTATTCACCTCAGTTTCTGTTAATCTCCTTCAGGACCAGGGAGATTTTAATATAAGTGTCTCTTATCTTTTCCATTCCCTCTTCTTTCTGTCTTATGAGGTGAACCCAGTGGTTATATTTGTCTCAGTAGCGGGAGTACTCGTGACAGCAACAGGGGGCAGCAACAGACAGCAACTATCTCTCCTTTCCCCTGTGCGTCTGGCTCAAATCTTCACGAGATTCTAGCCTTCTTCCTTCATCGTGTATTTACTGATGATCCTAGAACAAAACCAAAGAGAAAACAAAGAAACAACAACCGTGCCTACCAGAACTTTACACCCTACTACCCTTATTCTTGATTAAACTAATACAACATATATCAATTTTTAACGATTACTCCCCCTTAGCATACTGCAAGGAAAGGACAGAATATATAGTGTCCTGTAAAGAAAATCAAAATACAACCTTTCTGCAGAGATTATCGACTTCTGCCAAAATGCGGAATTAGCAGATGTTTTGAATATGCAGAAATTCTAAATTACATACATATTATTTTAACAACCATTCGGTATAGCTATGTACCATTCTGCCAAAATGTAGAATTGATATATACTACAATGGGATCTCCTTCATATATATCCATTTAACTCCATCTGTCATATCTTCATGGTCTGTTTATTTGTTCTTATATAAGGAAAACCCATTTTATCTAGACATGCAATTCCTTTTAGTTTATTTGGCATGAATTTCTCATTATAATCTATATTTCCTCTGGTGGTGCCTATTTTAGATAGACAATCCGCTAGATTATTGGCTTCTCTATATATATGTATTATTGAGGCCTTCAGTTCTTCCAGCAGATTAAGAATAACTTCTAGATCCTCTTCATACCTCCATAATATTTTCTTATTTATTACCGTATCAACTAGTAATTTTGAGTCTACCTGAACTACAATGTTTTTAAAATTTAGCTGCTTACATATCTCTAACCCTGATTTTAATGCTCTAATTTCTGATTCTAACGTCGAGGATGCCCTACTAGCTCTGGTAAATGCTCTCTGTACTGTCCCTGTATGATCTCTTATTACTCCGCCTCTTCCTGCTATTCCAGTGTCCCTGCTAAAACTCCCATCCGTATTAAGTGAAAGTTTACCAACCGGCGGAGCATTCCACTGTATACATTTAGCCCATTGTTGTTTTATCACTTTGTATGTGAGATCCCATTCATTCTCAAGCTTCTTTTCTTGTTCCAAATCCTGTATTACTATCGGTTTTATTATTGTTATATTATATATTTCCTTTTTAATATCTTTTATAATTTCTATTAAGTTCATCCTTATATTTTCATATTTACTTTTGTTTCTAGATTTCCAAATGCACCAGATAATTAGATGCGGCAGTTTCTGACTGAGCCATTTCCTAGCGGGGCTTTTCATGTTTACTTTTCCCCATTTTTTAACTTTATCTATTAATCCATCTTCTATTTTACATATTCTTTTTTTCCCTTCCATCTCTCTCCATATTTCTGCTGTAATGGGACCATTCGAGAGCAAGTGATTTGTTGTTTCAACCGCTTGAGAACAGCATTCACATCTTGAAGCCATGTTTATCCCTTTCTTTTGTACATTTCTATCTACCGGTATGGCGTTCAATAATGCCTTCCATGTGAAGGAGCGTATTTTTTGCGGGACATTTTCTTGCCATACCCATTTAAATAGAGTTTGTACCGGTTTTTTCTTTCTAACCAAATCTTTTGCCGATTTGAGAGAAAAGTTTCCTTGTGGTGTTAACGTCTATTTCCAGCCACTCTTTTTTAGTATAGAGTGTGAGTCTACTATCTCTTTTTGTTTTTCCATTGACTTCCAACTGTACGAAGCTTTCTTAGAGGTCTTATTTTTATTATCTAAATATTTTACCCGCATACATTTAGCCCATAGATTATCACTTTCTTTAAGACTCCACCAGCTTTTACAGTCCCAGGCAGCTGCCGAGTCCTGAAGGCTCATAAGACCTAAGCCTGCTTCCTCTTTCGGATAACAGATACTTTTCCAGTCCTTCCAGTGTAGTTTATTTCTGCCTTTGTTTTACTCCATAAGAAGTTTGCCATTTCAGATTCGAGTTTTTTAATAAATTTTTTTGGGGGATGTATCACTGATAAAATGTGTGTGAATGTGCTTTGTAATACATGTGAAAGCAATGTAATTCTCCCCCCAAATCCAAGGAGCTCTTCTTTCCATCCTGCTATTTTCTTTCTTAATTTATCTTGAAGGTAAGTTAGATATTCTTCCTTCAACCTCCCCTCATATATCGGACAACCTAGATACATTAATGCCCCTTTAATTTCCACGAAACCTGTGATGTTTTTTATTTTATCTACTAACTTTGGTTTTGCATTTTTTGCAAGCATAAACTGACATTTACTTTTATTAACCATTTGTCCTGTTTCTTTTTCGAATATTTGCAGAAGATCCATAAGATTCATTAATGACTTTGTGCTGGCATTAGTAAATATTATAAAGTCATATGCGTAGGCTAAACAACCAATTCTGGGTGTATTCCTTGGTTGTCTGAATGACATTATTTTACCTTCTGATATTTTCTTGTTCAAGTTTCGTATTAAAAGTTCTATATATATATATCAAAAAGAAGGGGGGATAACGGATCCCCTTGCCTTAGACTTTTATTTGGTTTAAATTCCACACTTAACTTACCATTTACCAGGACTCTTACCCAGGTGCTTGAAATACATCTATAAATTAAATCTATGGTCAGCTCAGAGAAGCCGAAACTTCTTAACACAAAGCAAAGGGTATCCCATTCTACTCTATCGAAGGCTTTCGATAGATCTAGTTTGACCACTAAGTTTTTTCCTCTAGCTTTACCACCTATTTCTTTCATTATTTCTGATGCAAGTTTTATATTATCAATCATTAATCTATTTTTAACAAATCTAGTTTGTTCCTGAGATATTATAGTAGGTAAAATTAAGCTTAGCCTGTTTTGTAATATTTTGGCCAATATTTTATACATAGCATTACATAAACTTATTGGTCTATAATCCTCACATTTCTGTGGTGATTCTTTTTTAGGAATTAGTACTATATAAGATTTTGCCCATGATTTTGGGATTTCCGCCCCTACAAAAAAACTTGCAATTGCAGGGACTAGCTCCATTTTAATCGTGTTCCAGTTTATCTGATAAAAATAATTGTTCCAACCATCAGGTCCTGCAGCACTATCTTTATCCAGGCTAAAGACAGCTTCTTTGACTTCTAGTTCTTCTAGGATCGATTCCATTAATTGATTTTGAGCTTCCGTAATGGTCATCCTAATCTCTTGCATTAGAGAATTATCTGTCCTACTTGACTGACTACATAGTTGATTTTCAAAGAAATTTTTAAAGAGAGCACCTATTTCCTTTTCCTCTTCTACCCATTTCCCTTCTTTATTTATTAGACCTTTAATTTTATTTTTTTGAGATTTTATTTTAGACATATTATAAAAAAATTTAGTATTGCGATCCCCATCCTTTAACCATTTTATTTTTGTCATTATTTCCAATAAATTTCTTCCATGTGTAATTTCAATCTCAATTCTCCTTTAGCCTTGCTTAATTCTATCCGAGTGTCATAGCTATTCGTGGAGTCAAAATCGTCCTCCAGCTTGGCTACTTTTTCCTCTATGTTTTTTAGCTCCTGATTTAATTTTCCAAAAACCTCTTTATTCCATGTTTTTAGACAAGCTTTTAGCCTCAGAAGTTTAATTGATAGAACTTGCATCGGTTTTCCCTCTGCTGGTTCTTTCCAGGACTCTCTGACGAGTCCTGCAAAGCTCGCATGCTTTACCCACATATTTTGAAATTTAAAATTAGATGTACTACCCTGGTTACTTTGAATCGTGATAAGCAGGGGGCTATGGTCAGAGCAAGTTCTATTTAGGTGTCTAAGCCCCGTAATCCCTTGTGAGGTGACCCACTTTATGTTACACATAATCCTATCCAGTCGGGCCCAGATAACTCCTCTTTTTTTCCAATTGTTGCACCAGGTATATCTTGAGCCGGTGAAATCAATTTCCATTAGATTCGTAATGGCTATTGTATCATTAAATTGTTTCATGGCTACCTTATCCGGCGGTTTGCCTCCCTTCTTTTCTTGAGGGCTTCTTATTATGTTAAAGTCGCCTCCTATAAACCAAGGTAAATTTCTGCTTGCTATATCTTTCATTTCTTCCCATAAGGCCAACCTAGATTGTTTGTCATTTTTTGCATAAACTGCTGAGATTATTTGATTTGTGTTCTTATCTAATTTGAAATGTACTATTTGTTCAGTATCCTTTATTATTTCAATTTTCAATTTACTAGTGCCATAAAATCCAGAGTTTACTATTTAGATTAGCATACGCCTTATTAAATCCTAAAATTTCTCTATATTTATTTAGTTGATCTTGCAGAACCTATGGTTCTACAATAATCAGTAGTGAGATTTTGTGTTCTTTAATTAAAAGTCTTAACCTATTTATCGTGGGGCTATTAGCTATCCCCCTAACATTCCAATATAGGCATCTATCCATTAAAAACTAATTTAGCTTGAGCTCGAGTTGTACGCTTAGATTCATAAGAGCTATTAGCATATTTTTTTGTGTTTCTTACTGTTTTAGGAGTGTGAGGAATTTCATACCTAATCTCCTTGTATTTTACCTGCTTTCCAAGCACCATGGCCATTTGCTTTAGGGCCTCCATGGATTGGGTTCTTGAAAGATTCCCCCAATCATCATGATAAGTATAAATATCATCCTTTGCTTTCGCCTCAGGCTCTTCTTGAGATTTTTCCACTCTTATGAATTGAAGGGCAACTGAAAATTACCGAATGTTCTTCAGGAAAATCCAGAAGATCCTTGTCTATCCACGCATCATCATCCAGTCTTTCTTTCAAAACAATTCTTGTTTTAGCTGCTTTTTTTTTATATTTTCTATTGTGTTTTACCTCCTCCCATCCTTTATTTAGGTTAACCTCATTCTCTATCCCCAAGTTCGGCTCTTTCGAGGTTCCTTCAACCTGGGTAATGTTTGGATAATCTGGAGGGATGCTTGAAATTATTTCATTATTCAGATCTCCCTTCGGCTGGATATTTGGAACCGAAGCCTCCTCTTTCCTTACCCATTGCCTCTCCTTCCTACCTCCTTCCTCATGCGGCTTGCCCGTCTTCATTCCCCACCTTGCACGATAAAATATCATGCCCGAGCCTCTTACACTTTGTACAGTAGGAGGGGAAGCTTTCGGGGACGACAGTTTGCCAATACCCCTCGGCCTGTTCCCCTTCCCCACTACCTATCCATACTTTATCAGGCGGTTTAGTTAAGAGGTTTAGCTCGACACATACACGTGCTTTATTCTGCCTAGACATGGTTCTTGTGGCTTTATCTCTTAACATGGGCTTACCCAAGCACGATGAAATTGCATAGAGAGATGATTCAGAGAAGAGATGAAGTGGCAAATAAGGCAATGTAAACCATACCGGAGCTATAGGCGGCTCTTCAAGAGGAGTAAACTCCTTTGTCCACTTCAGTATACGCATGGGGAAGCCATCAACTTGCCATAATCCGCGCTGCCATAGATGATATTGATCTTCTTGTAGAGAGCATTGGAGCACGACATGCTTGGCATCGAAATCAGCAAATTTCACCTTCCCCTTGAGCTTTAAATTGTCTATGAATTTCTGAACTCCAATCGCACGAGGCCTACCGTGAGAGAACTTACCAACGAGCATGTATTCGAATGGCTCTAAGAGCCTACGAGATTCCTCAGCTGAGAAGATGATGGCCGGGAGCCCATTTTTGTTCCCTTGGATACGTGAAATCGGCACGGTTCCCTTTACCATCGAAGCAAACAACTTATTTAAACATAATTCAGATTTTTCCATACTAATCTTGTTTTGGACTAGGTTTGAGCAGTAGAGTAGTTTTCGAACAGTGAGTCCCAGAGCAGTTTGGATAGAAATTCCCACAACTGTTCGCTGAACCGTTTACTCCATAAAACTTAATATTTCTGGAGGAACCAAGGCTTAATAACTAACCTATTACTCCAGATTTGCACAGAAACTTAATAACACAGTAAAAAAAGGAACGCGAGAAGAACCAATGCTTCCGGCTTCTACTTTTAGCTTAATATTTCTTACTCGTGTTGTTGTTCCTGCTCGCCCGTATTACTTCATGTCCATTAAAGTTTTCCTTTCTATAAATTCTTAATTTCACCGAGAGAGAGAATCAATGAACACTTCGTTGCGTAAAAGCTAGCAATTACTCATAATAATGCTTTACATATATAACATACACTAAGCAATTTACGCGATATTTCACCCAACAATCCACATTAACAGTTTATCCAGTATATTGGCAAGATGAAAATGTTATAGAAAATGCGAGAGATCTTAAATCAAACAACAATACACGAAGCAATTCACATAACAATTAATTTAAGGTAAATCGTGAGAGAGAGATCTAGAGAAAACCACAGGATATTTTCCGCCGAGTTATCACCGAGTTTTCGCCTGATTCTCTCTATCTTTCTATTTGTTCATTAGTCTATCTTACTAAGAATCTAATTATCTATTTGTCCATTAGTCTATCTTTCTAAGAATCTATTTATCTATTTGTCTATATGATCCATCTTTCTATATTTTTATCTATGTATTTAACTATGTGTCTATCTATCTATCTATCATTCTATCTATTAATTTTTCTATCTATCTATCTATCTATCTTTTAATATATTCTTATTCCAATATATTTGCTTATCCATCTATCTGTCAATCAATCTATTTGTATATCAATTTATTTTATTATCTATCTATGTAACTATCTACCTTCCTAACTATCTATCTATCTATTTATTTATCTAGTTATCTATCTATCTTTCTGTCTATCTATACATCTATATATCTATATATCTATCTATTTTATTATCTATCAGTCTATCAGTCAATCTTTCTATTTGTCTATCTAATAATTTTAATAGAAATTTGACTTTATATATATATTTATATATATTTCTATCTATCTATCTATCTGCCTATTTACTATTTGTCTATATGTCTATCTATTTATTTGTCAATTTGTCTATCTATTTATTTATATGTCTATTTTTATATCTATCTATCTATCTATCTGTCAATCTCTCTATCTGTATATCTATATATCTATCAATCTATTGATCTATATATCTATATGACTATTTATATATCTATCTATTTGTATATTTATTTATTTGTCTATATATATCTACAATATGTCTATCTGTATAACTATCATTTTGAGTATATATTTATCTTCCTATCTATCTATCTATCTGTCTATCTATCTATGTATCTAGTTGTTTATCAATCAATCTATCTATCTATATATCTATCTATTTGTCTGTTTACCTGTGTGTATGTCTATGTATCTATCTAGATATCTATTTATCTATTTTTTGATCTAGGTATTTTTCTTTCTCTCTGGCTATCAATTTCTAGATCTAGTTATCTTTCTATCTCTTTATATATTTATATGTCTATATATGAAAATGCCTATCTATCTTTCTAGCTATCTATCTATCTTTCTATGTGTATATCTATTTACCTTTTTATGTATCTTTTTATCTATCAAACTATATATCTATCTATCCATCTATATAAATGTCTTTATGTCTATCTCTCGATCTATCAATTTGTCTATTTGTGTTTTAGTCTTTCTATATATCTAACTATATATCTATCTATATGACTATTTATCTATCTTTCTATTTATCTCTCTATCTATATGTGTATCTATTTATCTATCTCTCATTCAATCAGTCATTCTGTGTATCTATCTAAATATCTATTTGTTTATGTATCTATCTATTTATCTATAAGTCTATTTGTATATCTACCTATCATTATATCTATCTATATTTCAATATATTTATTTTCTAAATATTTATCTATTTGTTTAACTATCTATCTATCATATCTATCAATTTGTCCATTTTTATAACTGTTTATCAATCAGTCAATCAATAACTATCTATTTGTTTATGTATATATCTATCTACAAATATATATAACTATCAATCAGTTAATCAATCTATCTATCATTCTATTATTTTTCTATCTGGATATCTATCTATCTATTAATCTAGATATTATTATATTTGTCTATCTCTTTATCTTTCTTTTAGTCTACCTGTCTATGTTTCTTTCAATCTTTTAGTCTAAAGTCTATTAGTTTATGTGTCTATCTAACAATCAATCTATTTATCCATGTCTATCTATCTTACTAACTATCTATATAACTATATATCTATTTATCATTCTATATATATTTCTATCTATCTATCTGCCAATCTATATATAAATCTATGTGTTTACCTATCTATCTATCTATCTATCTATCTTTGTATCTATTTAACTATCAATCAATCATTCTATCTATCTACTAACCTATCAATCTATTTGTCAATCTATCTGTCAATCTATATGTCTATCTTTCTATCAATCAATCTATCTATCTATTTAATTGTCTATCTATTTTTCTTTCTATTTGTTTATCTATCTATCTATTTATCTATCTATCTCTCTATTTATCTGTCTAACTATCTATATACATAT
Organism: Sapria himalayana; assembly: GCA_029783825.1. Taxonomy (NCBI): domain Eukaryota; kingdom Viridiplantae; phylum Streptophyta; class Magnoliopsida; order Malpighiales; family Rafflesiaceae; genus Sapria; species Sapria himalayana. The sequence goes on from JAREIK010001791.1 coordinate 89,464, forward strand.
CTATCTTTCTATCTATCTGTCTATATATCTATCTATCTATATATTTGTCTACTATCTATGTATCAATATGTGTATTAATCTAACTATCAATCTATCGATAAATCTATCAATCAATTTGTTAATAAATATACCAATCTATCTATCTATCAATTTGTGTATCAATATATATATAAATCTGTCTAAACATTTGTCTATGATTCTGTCTATCTATTTATCTATATATCTATCTATTAGTTTATCTATCTGACTATTTATCTTTCTAACTATCTATTATCTCTTGATCTATTTATCTTCTATATTCCTATCTATTTATCTAACTATATATCTATTATTCTATATATCAATCTATCTCTTTATCAGTCTATCAATTAGTCTATATATATATATATATATAACTATCTTATTTGTTTATCTATATATCTATCTAGTCTATCTATTAGTCTATTTATATCTCTATCTATTTGTCTATCTATCTATATATTTATACCCTTATATTTCTGTCTATCTAACTATCTAATTATATAACTATCTATCTTTCTAATTGTATATCAATTTGTCTATCTATATGTCTTTCTATCTATCTAATTATCTATAAATATATCGGTCTATCTATCTATATATTTCTCTATATATATGTCCACTATCTATGTATTAATATGTTGATTAATCTATCTATAAATCTGTCGATCAATATATCTATCAATTTGTCTATAAATTTGTTTATCAATCTGTCTATGTCTAACAATCAATCTATAAATTTGTCTATTAATTTGTCTATGATTCTATCTATTAATTTACCAAGCTATTTGTCTATATTTTTGACTATCTATGTATTTATCTAGCTATTTGTTTATCTATTTGACTATGTATCTATATATCTATCTATATCTCTATCTATATATATATATATATATATATATATCTATCTATCTATCTATTTATTTAACTATATATCAATTATTCTATCTATCAATCTATCTATCAGTCTATAAATTAGTCTATCTATCTATATATCTATCGATCTATCTATCTATCATTCTATCTATCTTTCTTTCTATTTATTTAGCTATCTATATGTCTATCTTTTTCTCTATCTATCTGTACATATATCTGTCAATGTATCAAACTATCTATCTATCTATCTATTTGTCTATCTATCAATCTAATAGTATCACAATCTGTCTATCTATATATCTATCTATATGCCTATCTATATATCTTTCTATGTGTCTCTATCTATATTTCTATTTGACTATCTATCTTTTAATCAATCTATTTATCTATCTAACTATTTATCTATCTACCTATATATCTATCTATCTATCTATTTATCTGTATGTCTATTTGTCTGTCTGTCTATCTATATATCTATCTGTTTATGTATGTATATATATATATATATATATATATATATATATATATATATATATATATATATATATATATATATTTCTATCTATTTTTCTACCTCTCTAGCAATCTTTTTTTCAATATATCTATTTTTCTGTCTGTCTGTGTATATATATATTTCTATCGATTTTCAATCTATCTGTCTATTTATTTGTCATTCTATTTGTCTATGTACCTATCTGTCTTTCTGTCTGATTATCTATCAGTCGATCTATTTGTCTATCTATTTGTCTATCTATTTGTCGATAAATCTATCTATGTATTTATCTATTTATCTATAAATCAATCTGTCTATCTTTATATACATCTATTTGTCTATCTATATATTTATTTAAGTATATATCTATCTATCATTCTATACCTATTTGTCTATATTTTTATCAATCTATCTATCTGTTTGTCTATCTATATATCTATCTATATCTATCTATATATCTATCTATCTATCTATATCTATCAGTCTATTTATCTATCTATCTATTTGTCTATCTATCTCTCTATATATCTGCCTAATGATTTGCATATTTATGTATATATCTATCTATCTTACATTTGATATATCTATCTATGTAAATATCTATCTGTCTATCTGTCTATCAATATATCTCCCTATATATATATATATATGTCAATCTATGAATGTATAAATATGTGAATTAATCTATCTATCTATTTGTCGTTCAATTTGTCTATCATTATGTCAATCAATTTGTGTATCAATCTATGTAACAATTTGACTATCAATCTGTCATTAATCTCTCTATTAATTTGTCTATCATTCTGTTTAATAATTTTTCAATCTATATGTCTATATATCTATTTATCTTTCTATTTATCTACATGTCTATCTATTTGCTTATCAATCTAACTATCTATCTAACTACCTATCTATCTCTCTATCTATTTGTCTATCTATCTGCATATTTATTTATCTATCTATCTGTCTATTAATCATTCTATCAATCTATCTATTTATCTATCTATAAATCATTATATCTATCTATCTGTCTGTTTGTCTATCTATCAATCTATCTATCTTTCAATCTATTTGTCTAATTATATGTGTGTATATTTGTCTATCTATCTATTTATCTATCAGTCTATCTATCTATCTAAATATATGTCTCTCTATCTATCTATTTATTTATCTATTTAGCTATCTATATATCTATATGTCTATCTATGTATCTATCTATATAACAATATTCTATCTATCTATCTATATATCTTTTTATCTATCTAGTTGTCTTTATATATGTTTATCTATATGTATATCTATCTATCTCTACCTCCCTATCAATCTTACTATTTAACTATCTATCTATCTATCTATTTGTCTATCTATCTGTCTAACTATCTGGCTATCAATCTATCTAAATATCTTTTTATCCATATATTTGTCTATCTATCTCTCTACCTATCTATCAATATAACTATCTATCTATCTATCTGACTATCTATCTCTCTAATCTATCTAACTATATATATATATATATATATATATATATATAT
>JAREIK010001792.1:0-85894 GCA_029783825.1 Sapria himalayana
ATTTACATTTAGAAAAAATTTAGAAATTTTTATAATTTCTAAGGTTATAAACTTCAAAAATTATAAAAAAAATATAAATAACTTTTTTGTTATATCATTATTTAAATAAAACTTATAGACCACTAAATGCCTAAACACTTAAATCTATAAACTTCTAAACACAAAAGCCCCTAAATACTTAAAACTCTAAACTCGTAAACATTAAATATTATTTAAATAATTTATTTTTCATCAAAAAAAATATAAGCTTTTAAAAAGAAGCAAAAACTAAAAAACAAAGATTATTATTTGGCAAAAAATTTTACTTTGATTTTGAATAATTTTATGTTTTGCAATTATATTTTAATTTATATCTATAATATTAATAATAGCATATTAATTTATTTTTTGATAATTGATATCATATCTATCAATAAAATTGTTTATATTTTGTTAATATTATATATAATTATAATGATTCTTTTTACTAAATATTGTATTCACATTTTTAAAAAAATTTAAAAATATTATATTTTCAAAGTTTATGACCTTTGAAAATGTGAGAAAATATCAAAAATAATTTTTTTGTTATTTCATTGTTTAAATAAATCCTATAAACTACTAAATGCATAAACACTTAAAACAATGACTCCAAAATCTCGAAAACCGTAAATAGATAATCCTTTTAAATTGGTATACCCTAAATAATAAATAATAAATATCAATATTATTTTTTTTATTATAATTTAAAATATTAATTTTAATTATTTATTCGTTTATTTTTATTAAATATTAATTAGAATATAAATTATGTGTTAGACAAATATAATTTATATAAATTATTTTTCATCAAAAAATATAGATAAACTTATAAAAAGAATAAAAAATCTCAAAACAAAAATTTATTATATAGTAATATATTTTGCTTTCCTTATGAATCATTTTAGCTTTTGTAATTATATTTTAATTGATATCTATCTTATTATTAATAGATTATTAATTTTTTTTTTGATCATTATTAGAATATTTATCAATAAAATTATTTATATTGAATTTATATGAAATATAAATATAATGATTATTATAACTAAATATTGAATTCACCTTTGAAAATAATTTAAAATTATTATATTTTCAAAGGTTGTAACATTTGAAAATATCAAAAAATAATAAAAATAATTTTTTTGTTTATTTATTTTTTAAATAAAAGCTATAACCACTAAATGCATACACAGCTAAATTAGTAAACTCCTAAACCTCGTAATGCCAAAATACATAAACCATTAAACCGCTTATACTACTTAATTAATAAATCTAATTTTTATTTCTATTTATTATAATTATAAATATTTATTTTAATTATTTATTAGTTTATTTCTATAGAAATATTTATTACAAAATAAATTATGAGTGTGAGAAATATAATTTAAATAATTTTTTTAATTAATAAAAGTATTTACGCTTATATAATAAGTAAAAATTTAAAAATTAAAAATTATTATCAAGTAATATATTTTACTTTAATTTTGAATCAATTTGGGTTTTGTAAATATTTTTTAATTAATATTTATCTTATTATTAATAGTTTATTAATTTAATTTTTGATCATTATTATAATATCTATCATTAAAATTATTTTTATTGAATTTATATAATATATAATTAGTAAGATTAATATAATTATACATGGTATTCACATTTGAAAAAATTTTAAAAATTATTTTATTTTCAAAGGTCATAACCTTTGAAAATCAAAAAAAATCAAAGATAGAATTTTAAATTTTTATTATATAAATAAAACCTATAAACCACTAAATGCATACACAGTTAAATAAGTAAACTCTTAGACCCCATAATGCTTAAATACAGTAACCATTAAATTGATATATAATACATAATAAATAAAAAATCTAATTTTTATTTCTATTTATTATAATTTTAAATATTCATTTTAATTATTTATTAGTTTGTTTTTATAGAAATATTTATTACAAAATAAATTATGAGTGCGACATATATAATTTAAATAATTTACTTTTAATGAAAAAAATATATACGCACATAAAAGAAGTAAAAATTTAAAAATTTAAAATTATTATCCAGTAATATATTTTACTTTAATTTTGAATCAATTTTAGTTTTGTAAATATTTTTTAATTAATTTCTATCTTTTTATTAATAGTTTATTAATTTAATTTTTGATCATTTTTATAATATCTATCAATAAAATTGTTTATATTGAATTTATATGATATATAATTATTAATATTATTATAACTAAATATAGTATTCACATTTCAAAAAATTTTAAATATTATTATATTTTCAAAGGTTATGACCTATGAAAATGAAAAAAAATTACAAATTTTTTTTTATTTTATTGTTTAAATATAACCTATAAACCACTAAATGCCTAAAAACATAAATTGCTAAATACCTAAATGACAAAACCTTTAAATACTTAAACAATTAAACTGATATACATTAATAATAAATCATAAATTTCATTAAAATTTTTATTCAGTTTAATTTTAAATTTTTGTTTTAATTATTTATCAGTTTATTTTATAGAAATATTAATTACAAAATAAATTATTAGTCAGATAGATCTAATTTAAATTAAACCGGTATACCCTAAATAATAAAGAATAAAACTCATTTTTTTTTTCATTATAATTTTAAATATCCATTTTAATTATTTCTTTGTATATTTTTATATAATTATTAATTATAAAATAAATTATGAGTTAAACAAATATAATTTATATAAATTATTTTTCATCAAAAAATTATGAATAAACTTTTTAAAATAAAAAAATATTTCAAAACGAAAAATTATTATATAGTAATTTTTTTTGCTTTTCTTCTTAATCATTTATGGTTTTGTAATTATTTTTTAATTGATATCTATCTTATTAATAATAGATTATTAAGTTATTTTTCATTATTATTTGAATATTTATCAATAATAATGTTTATATTCAATTTATATAATATATAAATATAATAATTATTATAACTAAATATTGTATTCACTTTTGAAAAAAATTTTAAAATTATCATATTTTCAAAGGTTATAACCTTTGAAAATGTGAAAAAATAAAAAAATATATTTTTTATTTGTCATTCTATTGTTTAAATAATACATATACACCACTAAATGCCTGAGCATTTACATAACTAATCTACAAAATCTCGATACCTCTATATAGATAAAACTTTAAATCGGTATAACTTAAATAATAATTAATAAATTTCATTTTTATTTATTTTCATTATAATTTAAAAAATTCATTTTGATTGTTTAGTTTTTTATTTTTGTATTTGTATTAAATATAAAATAAATTATGAGTTATAAATATAATTTATAAAAATTATTTTTAATCAAAAAATTTATAAGCTTATAAAAAGAATAAAAATTTAAAAACAAATAATTATTATATAGTATTATATTTTTCTTTGATTTTGAATCATTTTAGGTTTTGATATTATATTTTAAGTAATATCAATCTTATTCATAATAGATTTTTAATTTATTTTTTGATAATTATTAGAATATCTATTAATAAAATTGTTTATATTGAATTTATATGATATATAATTATTATAATTATTATAAATAAATATTGTATTCACTTTTGAAAAAAATTTAAAAATTATTCTATTTTCAAAGGTTATAATCTTAAAAAATGAGAAAAAATAATAAAAATAAATTTTTAGTTATTTTAATTTTTAAATAATACCTATAGACCATTAAATGCTTACTTACTTAAATCAGTAAGCTCATAAACCCCGAAACCCCTAAATACATAAAGATTTTAACATTTATATACTACTAAATAAATAATAAATCTCATTTTTATTTCTATTTATTATAATTTTAAATATTCATTTTAATTATTTATAGTTTAATTTTTTAGAAAAATTAATTACAAAATAAATTTCGAGTGAGACAGATATTATTTAAATAAATTATTTTTAATCAATAAAAAATATAAGCTTATAAAAAGAAGAAAAAATTAAAAAATTAAATATTATTATTTAGTAATATATTTTGATTTAATTTTGAATCATTTTGTGTTATGTAAAAATATTTTAATTAAAAATTATATACTTACTAATAGTTTATTAATTTAATTTTTGATAATTATTATAATATATATCATTAAAATTGTTTATATTGAATTTATATGATTAGTAAGATTAATATAATTATACATAGTATTCACATTTCAAAAAATTTTAAAAATTATTTTATTTTTAAAAGTTATAATCTTTGAAAATAAGAAAAAATCTATAAAATTTTTTTTTATTTTTATTATATAAATAAAACCTATAAACCACTAAATACCTAAAAACATAAATTGATAAACTCCTAAACGACAAAACTCCTAAATAATCAAACCATTAAACCGTTATACCACTTATAATAAATAATAAATCTCATTTTAATTTGTATTCATTATAATTTTAAATATTCATTTTAATTATTTATTAGTTTATTTTTTATAGAAATATTAATTACAAAATAAATAATGAGCGAGACAACTATAATTTTAATAATTTTTTTTAATCAAAAAAAAAATATATGCTTATAAAAAGAAGTGAAAATTTAAAAACAAAAAATTATTATTTAGTAATATATTTTACTTTGATTTTAAATCATTATATATAGATTTTGCAATTATATTTTAATTCTTATCAATCTTATTAAGAATAATATATTAATTTATTATTTGATCAAAACTATAATATCGAACAATAAAATTACTTATATTCAATTAAAATATCTTATAATTATTAAATTATTATAACTTAATATTATATTTACATTTGAAAAAAATTTAAAAATTATTATATTTTTAAAGGTTATAAACTTCAAAAATGATAAAAAATAACAAAAATAATTTTTTTATTATTTTATTATTTAAATAAAACATAAAAACCACTAAATGCCTAAAATTTAAATATCTAAACTCATAAACCGCAAAACCCCCTAAATACTTAAACCATTAAACCTATATAACCTAAATAATAAATAATAAATCTTATTTTTATTTGTATTTATTATAATTTTAAATATTCATTTTAATTATTTTTTATTTTATTTTTATAGAAATATTAATTAGAAAATAAATAATGAGTGAGACATATATAATTTAAATAAATTATTTTTTATGAAAAAAAAATATAAGCTTATAAAAATAAACAAATTTTCAAAAATTTAAAATTTTATTTAGTAATATAATTTACTTTTGATTTTGAATTATTTTGGGTTCTACAGATATATTTTAATTAATATCTGTCTTATTATTAATAGTTTATTAATTTATTTTTTGATCATCAAAATAATATATATTAATAAAATTTTTTATATTGAATTTACATCAAATATAATTATTAAGATTATTATAACTAAGTATTGTATTCATATTTTAGAACTATAAAAATATTATTTATTTTCAAAGGTTATAACCTTTGAAAATCACAAAAATTCATAAAAATAAATTTTTTGTTATTTCATTGAATAAATTAAACATATAAATCATTAAATAAAACCTAAATGTGTAAACATATAAATCAATAAACTCATTAACCCCAAAACCACAATAAACTTAAACCATTAAATAGGTATACCCTAAATAATAAATAATAAATCTCATTTTTATTAGTATTCATTATAATTTTATTTATACATTTTAATTATTTATTAGTTTATATTTATAGTAATATAAATTAAAAAATAAATTAATAGTTTGACAAATATAATTTAAATAATTTATTTTTCATGAAAAAATATATAAGCTTATAAATGGATACAAAAATTTAAAAAATTAAAATTAATATTTAGTAAAATAATTCATTTTGATTTTGAATCATTTTAGGTTTTCTAAATATATTTTAAACAATATTTATCTTATTAATAATTGTTTATTAATCTTTTGTATGATCATTATTATAATATATATCAATATAATTGTTTATATTGAATTTACATGATATATAATTACCAAGATTATCATAACTAAATATAGTATTCACATTTAACAAAAATTTAAAAATTGATATAGTTTCAAAGGTTATATCCTTCAAAAATGAGAATAAATAACAAAAAATTTTTTTTTGTTATTTTATTTTTTTAAATAAAACCTATAAACTACTAAATGCCTAAACACTTAAATCACTAAATTCTTAAATCCCAAAACTACTAAATATATAATCTTTTAAACCTATATATTTTCTCTTATTAATAATAGTTTTATTTAATATCTATCTTATTAATATATTTTACTTTGATTTTGAATCATTTTAGGTTTTGCAAATAAATTTTATTTAATATCTATCTTATTAATAATAGTTTATTAATTTATTTTATTATCGTCATCATAATATCTATAAAAAAAATTATTTATATTGAATTTACATAATATATAATTATTTAGATTATTATAACAAAATAATATTTTCATTTTTTAAAAAAAAATTAAAAATTATTAAGTTTTCAAAGGTTATAACCTTTGAAAATAACAAAAAATAAAAAAATAATTTTTTTGTTTTTAGATTGTTTAAATAAAATCTATAAACCACAAAATTCCTAAATTCTTAATTACTAAACTGGTGAACCCCGAAGCCCATAAATACTTAAGCCTTTAAATTAGTATACTCTAAATAATAAATAATAAATCTCATTTTTATTAGTATTCATTATAATTTTAAATAATCGTTTTGATTATTTATCAGTTTATTTTTATTGAAATATTAATTACAGAATAAATTATTAGCGAGACGGATATAATTTAAATAATTTATTTTTCATCAAAAATAATATAAGATTATAAAAATAGGAAAAATATTTAAAACAAAATATTATTATTTAGTAATTTATTTTAATTTTATTTTGAATAATTTTAGATTTTACAATTATCTTTTACTTTATATCATTCTAATTAATAATAGTTTATTAATTTATTTATTGATCATTTTTATAATATCTATTAATAAAATTATTTATATTGATTTTACATTTTATTTAATTATAAAGATTTTTATAACTAAATATTATATTCACATTTTAAAAAAAATTAAAACTTATTTATTTTTAAAGGTTATAACGTTCAAAAATATTATAAAATCACCAAAAGAATAAACACATAGATGACTAAACCCCAAAACACCTAAATACTTAAACCATTAAACATTTATATCCTGAATAATAAATAATAAATCTCAATTTTATTTGTATTCATTATAATTTTTATTATTTATTTAAATAATTTATTAGTTTATTTTTATAAAATAATAAATTACAAAATAAATTATGAGGAAGACAAATAAAATTTAAATAATTTATTTTTAAAAACAAAAATATAAACTTATAAAAAAAAGCAAAATATTAAAAAAATTATTATTTAGTAATATATACTTTGATTTTGAATAAAATTAGATTTTGCAAATATATTTTAAATAATAGCTATCTTATTAAATATTAATAATAGTTTATTAATTTATTTATTGATCATTATTATAATATTTAGCAATGTAATTATTTATATTAAATTTAAATGACTTATATTTATTATGATTATTATAACTAAATATTATATTTACATTTAAAAAAATTTAGAAATTTTTATATTTTCAGATGTTATAACCTTCAAAAATTATAAAAAAAAATAAAAATAAATTTTTTGTTATATCATTGTTTAAATATAACTTATAGACCACTAAATGCCTAAACACTTAAATCTATAAACTCCTAAACACAAACGCCGATAAATACTTAAAACATTAAATTCATAAACATTAAATATAATTTAAATAATATATTTTTCATCAAAAAAAAATATAAGCTTATAAAAAGAAGCAAAAACTAAAAAACAAAAATTATTAGTTGGTAATAAATTTTACTTTGATTTTGAATAATTTTCAGTTTTGCAATTATATTTTAATTTATAACTATCATATTAATAATAGCATATTAATTTATTTTTTGATAATTGATATCATATCTATCAATTAAATTATTTATATTTAGTTTACATTATATATAATTATAATGATTCATATTACTAAATATTGTATTCACATATTTAAAAAAAATTAAAATTATAATATTTTCAAAGGTTATAACCTTTGAAAATGTGAGAAAATATAAAAATCATTTTTTTATTATTTCATTGTTTAAATCAATCCTATAAACTACTAAATGCCTAAACACTTATGTAAATAACTCTGAAATCTCGAAAACCATAAATAGATAATCCTTTTAAACTGGAATACCCTAAATAATAAATAATAAATCTCATTTTTTTTACAATAAATTAAAATATTCATTTTAATTATTTATTTGTTTATTTTTATATAAATATTAATTAAAAATAAATTACGAGTTAGACAAATATAATTTATATAAATTATTTTTAATCAAAAAAATAGATAAACTTTTTAAAATAAAAAAAATTGTAAAACAAAAAATTATTATATAGTAATATATTTTGGTTTGCTTATGAATCATTTTATTTTTTGTAATTATATTTTAAATGATAATTATCTTATTAAGAATAGATTATTAATTTATTTTTTGATCGTTTTTAGAATATTAATCACTAAAATTGTTTAGATTGAATTTATATGATATATAAATAAAATGATTATTATAACAAAATATTGAATTTGCTTTTGAAAAAATTTAAAAATTGTTATATTTTCAAAGGTTATATAACCTTTGAAAATATCAAAAAATAATAAAAATAAATTTTTCATTATTTTTTTTAAATAAAACTTATAAACCACTAAATGCATACACAATTAAATCAGTATACTCCTAAACCCCGTAATACCTAAATACATAAACCATTAAACCACTATATAATACATAATAATTAATAAATCAAATTTTTATTTCTATTTATTATAATTTTATATATTCATTTAATTATTTATTAGTTTATTTTTATAGAAATATTTATTACAAAATAAATTATGAGTAAGACAAATATAATTTAAATAATTTATTTTTAATCAAAAAATATATATACGCTTATAAAAGAAGTAAAATTTAAAAATTAAAAATTATTATCCTGTAATATATATTTTTTTAATTTTTAATCAATTTCGGTTTTGTAAATATTTCTTAATGAATATCTATCTTTTTATTAATAGTTTATTAATTTAATTTTTGATCATTATTATAATAACTATCAATAAAATTCTTTATTCAATATATTTTTAAATTTTTATTTTAATTATTTATCAGTTTATTTTTATAGAAATATTAATTACAAAATAAATTATTAGTAAGACTAATATAATTTAAATAATTTATATTTCATCAAAAAAATATAAGCTTATAAAAATAGGCAATAATTTTAAAAACAATATTTTATAATTTCTCTAGACTCCTAAACCCGAAAACCCCCTAAATACTTAAACCATTAAACCTATATAACTTAAATAGTAAATAAAAAATCTCATTTTTATTTGTATTCATTATACTTTTAAATATTCATTTTAATTAGTTTTTAGTTTATTTTTATAGAAATATTAATTACAAAATAAATAATGAGTGAGACATATATAATTTAAATAAATTATTTTTTATGAAAAAAATATAAGCTTATAAAAATAAACAAAATTTCAAAAATTTAAAATTTTATTTAGTAATATAATTTAATTTAATTTTTAATTATTTTGTGTTCTGCAAATATATTTTAATTAATATCTATCTTATTAATAATAGTTTTTTAATTTATTTTTCGATTTTATTAATAATATATATTAATAAAATTTTTTATATTGAATTTACATCAAATATAATTATTAAGATTATTATAACTAAGTATTGTATTAATATTTTATAACTATTAAAAAAATTATTATATTTTCAAATGTTATAACCTTTGAAAATCACGAAAATTCATAAAAATAAATTTTTAGTTATTTATTGATTAAATAAAACCTATAAATCAATAAATAAAACCTACATGTGTAAACATATAAATCAATAAACTCATTAACTCCAAAACCACAATAAACATAAACAATTAAATTGGTATACCCTAAATAAAAAATCATAAATCTCATTTTTATTAGTATTCATAATAATTTTATAAATATATTTTAATTATTTGTTAGTTTATTTTTATAGAAATATAAATAAAAAATAAATTAATAGTTAGACAAATATAATTTAAATAATTTATTTTTCATCAAAAAATATATAAGCTTATAAATTGATACAAAAATTTAAAAATTTAAAATTAATATTTAGTAAAATATTTCACTTTGATTTTGAATCATTTTAGGTATTGTAAATATATTTTAAACAATATTTATCTTATTAATAATTGTTTATTAATCTTTTGAATGATCATTATTATAATATATATCAATATAATTGTTTATATTGAATTTACATGATATATAATTATTAAGATTATCATAACTAAATATAGTATTCACATTTAAAAAAAATTTAAAAATTATTATAGTTTCAAAGGTTATATTAAATTTTTTGTTATTTTATTTTTAAAAGAAAACCTATATACCACTAAATGCTAGGGGTGCTCATGGGAGGGGACAGGATGGGGATTACAAATCTCCAGTCCCTTCCCAAAGTTTGAAATTTTTTTTGAAGATCCAGACCCATCCCATAGGTTGAAAATATCGAGATGGGACAGGACGGAGATCGGGGATTTTGGGTAGGATAAAACGGTTCCGGGACTGAACGGAGTTCAGACATTTTTTTCAATTTATTTTCTTATAACCGGCCAAGTTAGTTCATGTCAAAACCTTTTGTTGTACCTTTTATCATTCCTTAGTTATGCATCTTTCAAACTCAAATTGGGCCAATTTTTTTTTGTTAAATAGGCTGAACACCACAAACGAGTTCCATTACCTTGTCAAAAGCTTTGATGTGCAGAAAAGAATAGAAATGTTAAATAGAATGGGAACGAGTTGTGTGCTTAATTTGGTTCTTTATTTTTTCACTAGTTGGCTTTGTTCAGCCGAGTGAACGTTAACAATAATAGCAATACTACATTTTTTAAACAATTACTTAAAATATTAAAGAATAGCTAAAGATGACCACAAACATTGGTAGCAGCAATTACTACTTAAGTAATTATTAAAATTAGGCAGCTTAATATAACATAAAAAATACAACTAATAACGACTATGATAATAATCATTTCAAAGGTCAGTCCCGAAACACCAACGAAAATCCAAACCCAATAATTATCTCTTCTACAACTCCTCCCTTTTCTTCCTCCATTGTAGAAGGACAACCAGAGATCAAAATGTGTTAATCATGTAGACATAAATTTCTAAGATGAAAGAGTAATAAAAAAACAAAAATATTACCTTATAAAATTTAATACACCCATTCTAAATTTAGTTGGCCAACTATAGTTGGAAGAAAATTTTGATCTTGTGACCCCTCTGAAAATTGTAATTGAACCATATTTTTATTAAATTGAATGAATAAAATAAGTAAATGTGAAATTAAAATTTACAAGATTTGTATAATAACCTGATTCATTATCATCAAGGTCTTGAACTAATTCTACAATTTCAATAGGTTTGTTTGAGCTTCTCAATCAATCTTGTAGACATATGAGAACTTCAGCTATAATAGGTTTTAAAGAACACCTAAATTTATCTAAAGTTCTTTCCCCAGTGCTAAATGTAGATTCGTAGGCCACAGTAGATGCTTCGATAGCAAATACATCATTTGCTACATTTTCCAAAGTAGGATTCCTAACCTCATTTACCTTTAACTAGTTTAGAAGATTAAAATCAATTCTATTTTTTTCTAGTTTGTCCTCCAAGTACCTATCCAACTCTACCAAAACTTCAACTTCTTGTTCTTTCTCCAATTCAATAAAAAATTTCATCAACATAACTATCATAACCATCAAAGAAATCATCATTTTATTTCAACACAGTAGAAGAGAAATCATCTTCTTTTGATTCATCTTCATTTAAATCTTTATAATCATTCATCATCTCATTTAAAGTATTTATAACCTTTTTCACTAAATTTTTAGCCAATTCCTCACCATATGCTAAGTGTACCTAACCTTAAGATATTTGAGCTTACATCTAGGATCCAACACTACTGCTACAAAAAGCATAATATTTGTTGAATGAAGAGAACTCCCATATTTGTTGAATTTATGCCTCATTTTAATACCCATTTCAGACACCATTGTATATCTACTATTTTCACAAAGCTCAATTTTTTTTCAAAATTCGAATAATATCAGGAAAATAAACACTAGACGTAGAATATTATGAGCCAGAAAATTTACAAGTTACCTCATAAAAAGTTTTCAAAAACAAGCCAAAATTTTGGCGTTTGTTTAGTCTCTCTCAGTTGGAACATTTGAACCAAACTCCTTAAAAACCATTTGTCTTTGTCCTCCAACTTATCAAATTATTTTTGATATTTTATATCAGTTTGCAGCATCAAATAAGTTGAATTCCATCTTGTAGGACAATCTAATTGCAATGAAGATCCATATGTCAAGTTTGCTTCGTCAACATATAACTTATACATATCTAATCTTTTAGGACTGCTCCTCACATATTTCACCACAGCTCTAATTTTTTGAATAGCACCCTTACTAATGCAATGCCATCTCTGACAATTAAGTTTAGGATATGAGCACAAAATCTCTTATGAAAATGCTCACCTCACAAAGGTACAACACTTTTCTTCACAAGCCTTTTTTTCAATTGTTCAACTGCAACATCATTATTTGATGCATTGTCAACAGTAATGAACATCAACTTTCTCAAACCCTATTCATTCATGCAAAACTCAATAGCATTTCTAATATTTACTCCAGAATGACTTTTAATTACATAAAAGTTCAAAAGCCTTTTATGCATATTCCATTGAGAATCAATGAAATGAATAGTCAAACATATATAAGACAAATTTTGAATGCTAGTCCAAGTGTCGGTAGTCAATGAAACTCTACAATAATGAGATGATATGCTATCAAATAATTTCTTCTTTTCCTTCACAAACAAAGAAAAACAATCCCTCAATACAGAGTGCCAAGATGGAATTTAAAATTGAGGCACACTAACTTCACTAAACTCCTTAAACTCATCCCTCTCAACAAAACAAAAAGGCAATTAATCTTTTATGATCATTTTCACCAAATCCTCCCTAACTAGTTGTTGATCAAATTGCCAACAAGTTAATTTGTTATCCTCTGAACTAGTACCTTTAGTGAAACTCAACAAAGATTGTGACTTGTCTTTACCTTTGTGAGCTTCTATTAATTGTTTTTTGTGTGGAAATTTCCAATAAGTCTTTTTCAAGTATTTCCATAAACCCGAAGTACCTTGATCAATTTTTGCCAAGTATTCTTTCTTACACCATATACAAGCTGCACTACCAGTTTCATTTCCCTCTGAATCAACTAATTCCTCATATGTTTCCCAAATAGCAGACTTATACTTTTTATGAGCTTGAGTTTCAGATGTACCTTGACTTTCTTTTACAATTGGAATTAAAGAACCTGCCGTAATAATAGGTGGGTTTGTGAAAGAATGATGATTGGATTTACCAGTACTTTGATCATTAGAGATGTGATCATCTTCAATTTATTGTATTTTTCATTTATTGCTTAATTGTGCCATCTGCATTGCCATTAATTAATATGATATGTTAAGCATAAATACATATAAATATTTCAAACAAGCAAGCTCTACAAAACTGATTGTAACATATTCAGCCCACTCATTCTCCCCACCCACAACACCACAACCAATACTCAACAAAACTTAATGAGACACATAATAATAATAATAATTAATCATTTAATTCTCGTCAGAAAAACAAACCAAAAGGCTGGTGGCATCTAAAACACAGTGGAGGCAACCAGAAGTGCGACGGACAAGGGCTGGACCTAACTGAACATAGCTGGAATGGCGTGAGGTGGCCTAGAACTTGTCGAACATCAATATGTGCGTCAGAATTTTTGGGCAGTAGTGGAATTGGTGGCATCTTCATGTTATATATATATATATATATATATTCCTTGTTCTAGTATAGGTTTTTTAGGACGGGATGATTCTCGGGACGGATATTGCTTAAGATCCGAAACCATCCCGAAATAAAAAATATGTGACGGAATAGGACGGGAAAAGTCAAAGTCAATAGATTTTCTCAGTCCCGATTATTTCGGGACAAGAATTCGGGTCATGTCCTGAATCTCTGAGTCCCTTTGAGCAGCCCTACTAAATGCATATAAAGTTAAATCAGTAAACTCCTAAACCCCGTAATGCCTAAATACATAAACCATTAAACCACTAAATACTACTTAATAATTAATAAATCTATTTTTTATTGCTATTTATTATATTTTTAAATATTCATTTTAATTATTTATTAGTGTATTTATTTAGAAATATTTTTTACAAAATAAATTATGAGTGGGACAAATATAATTTAAATAATATATTATTTATTTAATAAAAATATACGCTTATAAAATAAGTATAAATTTAAAAATTAAAAATTATTATCAAGTAATATAAGTTACTTTAATTTTGAATCATTTTGGGTTTTATAAATATTTTTTAATTAATATCTATCTTAATATTAATAGTTTATAAATTTAATTTTTGATCATTATTATAATATCTATCAATAAAATTATTTATATTAAATTTATATGATATATAATTATTAATATTATTATAACAAAATATCGTATTAAAATTTCAAAAAATTTTAAATATTATTATATTTTCAAATGTTATAACTTATGAAAATGATAAAAAATTATATAACTTTTTTTGTCATTTTATTTTTTTAAATAAAACCTATAACCACAAAAAGCATAAAAACATAAATCGCTAAATTCTTAACGACAAAACCTTTAAATACTTAAATTATTAAACTGGTATATATTAATAAAAAATCATAAATCTCATTTTAATTTGTATTCAGTATAATTTTAAATTTTTATTTTATTTATTTATCAATTTATTTTATAGAAATATTAATTGCAAAATAAATTATTAGTGAGACAAATCTAATTTAAATTAAACCGGTATCCTTAAATAATAAATAATAAATCTCATTTTTTTTATTATAATTTTAAATATTCATTTTAATTAATTATTTATTTATTTTTATAAATATTTTAATTACGGTATAAATTGAGCTAGACAAAAATAATTTATATAAATTATTTTTCATCAAAAATTTATAAATAAACTTTTTAAAAGAAAAAAAAATTTCAATACAAAAAATTATTATATAGTAATATAATTTGCTTTGCTTCTGAATTATTTTAGGTTTTGTAATTATATTTTATTTGATATCTATCTTATTAATAATAGATTATTAATTTATTTTTTGATCATTATTAGAATATCTATCAATAAAATTGTTTATATTGAATTTACATGATATATAATTATAAATATTATTATAACTAAATATTATATTTACATTTGATAATAATATAAAAATTATTATATTTTTAAAGGTTATTATCTTTGAAAATGAGATAAATTCACAAAAAAAAAATTTTTGTTATTTTATTGTTAATATAAAAGCTATAAACTACTAAATGCCTAAATGCTTTAATCATTAAACTCCTAAACCGGAAAACCACAAAACCCTTAAATACTTAAACATTTAAACCATCTTTTAAGGTTTAATTATTTATAAATAATATATAAATATCTATCAATAAATAATAGTTTATTAATTTATTTTTTGATCATTATTATATTTATATTTATATTTAGTTTATTAATATCTATCAATAAAAGTGTTTATTTTTAATTTACATGATATATAATTATTATGTTTATGATAACTAAATATTGTATTCACATTTGAAAAAAATTTAAAAATTTTTATATTTATAAATGTTATAACATTCAAAATTGATAAAAAATTTGAAAAATAATTTTTTATGTTATTTTATTATTTAAATAAAACATATAAACTACTAAATGCCTAAACACTTGAATCACTAAACTCCTAAACTCCTAAATACTTAAACCATTAAACCGGTATACCCTAAATAATTAATCATAAATCTCATTTTTATTTGTATTCAATATAATTTTAATATTCATTATAATTATTTATTAGTTTATTTTTATAGAAATATTAATTACAAAATAAAATTATGAATGAGACAAAAATAATTTAAATAACTTACTTCATCAAAAAAATTTATAAGCTTATAAAAAGAATCAAAAATTTAAAAATAAAAAATTATTATTTAGTAATATATTTTACTTTGATTTTGAATCGTTTTAGGTTTTGCAATTATATTTTAATTAATATCTATCTTATTAATAATAGTTTATTAATCTATTTTATGATCATTTTTATAATATCGATCAATAAAATTATTTATATTGAATTTACATGATATTTAATTTTTATGATTATTATAATTAAATATTGTATTAACATTTGAAAAAAAATTAAAAAATATCATATTTTCAATGGTTATAACCTTTAAAATGAGAAAAAATCATAAACATAATTTTTTTGTTATTTAATTATTTAAATAAAACCTATAAACCATAAAATACCTAAATACTTAAATTACTAAACTCCCAAACCCTGATATTGCTGCACCACACACACATATCGACGGACCAAAGTACACACGTGCACATATTCTTGTCCATTTTGGTGTAGCATTTAGAGTGGCCAGCAAGTCCTAAAAGCCGCCAAAAGTTTGGGCCACCAGCTTGTAGAAGGCCCCACTAGCTAGCCGCGATGATAACATTCGGACAACTGACGATACCGAGCAAAGTCGTCGGGAGTAAACCCATGAGTAGCTAGAAGTGGGTCCCACTAGCCCTATCAGGGAGCATAGAGGGCCACCCAACCATCGCCCAACAGAAGTATGAGGGTAATCCATGATTAATTGGAGAGCCAGCAAAATCCGAAGCATCACCAAGCAGGTCCAGTAAGCAATGGAATCTAGACCCACCACACGGGAGCGAAAGATTCAAACCTGTAGTCTATGTTTGTAGTCTTATTTGTATTTTGGACTTTGTATGCACCATGTACTTGTAGAGACGGATCATGACATACTAACACACACAATCTTGTATGTTTTCTATGTGGCATGCAATGGGGGCAACTGGATCCATGAGTATCTCTAAGTGGGGCCCACTATGCATTTTGTAAATACACATTATGCGATGCTACACTCTCGGGAGCAGAAGACCCATCATTATAGCATTTTATAATTTTACTTGTATTCTAGCTTGGTTGTACGCGTAGATAATTAGACTATGAGATGGACCTCATCACACATGCACACCGATGCATGCATATTTTTTTATATTTTGTCGGTGCAATATATAGACACTTCTTGGAGCTCGAGGAGGAAGCATTCTAACCCAAGAGATACTCTTTTGAGGACCATTGGATCAAAAGAATGTGGAATTCAGAGGTGATAATGAATTGACAAAGTGCTATAGATATGTACATGTGGATTTCTGGGTATTCAATTTTACATGTATTCCATTGCATAGCAATGACATAGGCAAACGCTTGATGCTGCATGTCACACACATGCACAATCTTATATTTGCATAGTTTTAATATGGTGCATCATTCAGGTTCCTCCAAAAGGCTTGGACAAATCCGAATGGAAAGGACGTAGTGCGCATAATGACTCAATGCCAACTCTGAAGTCTGGGAATGCCAGGTGATTTTAGTTGTATTCGTACGCTTGGAATTATTAGGCATTATGTTTTTTTATGTATTTTATGAATAGAATCATTAAGGTGCATAGGATTTGGTGGGCTGGCCTAAATAGTCAGCTTTTTAGTCTCTTGTGAGTTGTGTGCCTAAATGATAAATAAAGTGTGTATTTTACAAAAAAAAACAAAAAAAACTATAAAGTTTAAACTTTAAATCCTAAACCTTAAACCATAAACTATAACCCTAATCCATAAACCCTAAATCCTAAATCTCATGTTTTGCACTTTCATAATCAAATGACTAAGTGTTAAATTTAAATTGAAATTCACAACTTTTAGGAATGTCACAGATTTATCTTTTTGTATATGTAACACAAAGTCATGACTCAAGGGGTGAGTTATGGATTTAGTCACTTTCTTGCTTTAGATTATTGTAGGATTAGCAATGGTCATGATTGTATATTTTGTCTCTAAAACACAAAATCATATCGATGAGAATATTCCATAACTTGTGTCTCTCTGTTGAACATATTGTTATGACACTAAGAATGATCATGAATACATATTTAATCACTATAATACTGTATCACAGTATTGGATATGACCATAGCTTGTGCATTTTATCTTTATATTGCAAAGTCATTGCACTAGGAATGATTGTAACTTTGGACATTCCTCAAGAGCAGAAGTCATGACCCTAAAAAAATTTAAAGCTCGAGTACTACTCTTTATAACTTTCTATAGCTAAAATTTTTGGGATTGGAAATATCACTATGGTTTTTTTCCTTTGATTTGTGACCTCAAGTGTCAATATGCAAGACTAATATTTTGAGCAATTATTAAAACATTTTATACATTTGAATATGATTCATTTACACCTTTTTGTGTATTGTTAGGTTGTATACATAACTCATTTAATATAAAAAGAAGGAAATGATACTTTTCATATCCATGAGGATATAAAAAAGGGCTTATACATGTCAATGAAATAAATTTTTTAATTCTTGATTTAAAGAGAGCCCATACTTCTTGCCATGCTCAAACTGTCCTGGGGCTAGTTTTTTCTAAGAGGCTACAAGGTGGTTATTTTTTTAGTGGTGAACTATGTTTTAAAAAAATTGCTTCGAGTGTGTGCATGAGAGATATTTCAGAAGAAATTACAATAATAAATATAAATAGCATCCTCAACAACTAGCTATTTCAACACATAGGGGTACAACTTTGGTTTTGTCTGTTAGCGTACATAAGTCAAATTACCTTTGATAGCCCAGTGATTCAACATCAAATATGATGAGACATAATAGAGATAACGTAAAAGCTCCTATTATTTTGGTTAGAGCTTTAGCAATCATTCTAGAGTTGAGAGAGGAACAAAATAAATTATTTTAATTATTCACTATAATTTTAATTTTTATTTTAATTATTTATCAGTTTATTTTTATAGAAATATTAATTACAAAATAAATTATTAGTGAGACAGATCTAATTTAAATTAAACCGGTATATACTAAATAATAAAGAATACATCTCATTTTTTTTTATTTTAATTTTAAATAATCAAATTTAGTTTTTTATTTGTTTATTTTTATATAAATATTAATTACAAAATAAATTTTAAGTTATACAAATATAATTTATATAAATTATTTTTCATCAAAATAATATAGATAAACCTTTTTAAAAATAAATTTCAAAACAAAAAATTATTATAGTATAATATATTTTTCTTTGCATCTGAATCATTTTATGTTTTGTAATTATATTTTAATTGATATATATCTTATTAATAATAGATTATTAATTTATCTTTTGATCATTATTAGAATATTTATCAATAAAATAGTTTATAATGAATTTATAAGATTTATAAATATAATGATTATTATAACTAAATATTGAATTCACTTTTAAAAAAATTTAAAAATTATTATATTTTCAAAGGTTATAACCTTTGAAAATATCAAAAAATAATAAAAATAAATTTTTTGTTTTTTTATTTTTTAAATAAAACCTATAAATTACTAAATGCATACAGAGTTAAATAAGTAAACTCCTAGACATCGTAATGCCTAAATACAGTAACCATTAACTGGTATATAATACATAATAAATAATACATCTAATTTTTAATTCTATTTATTATAATTTTAAATATTCATTTTAATTATTTATTAGTTTATTTTTATAGTAATATTTATTACAAAATAAATTATGTGTGAGACAAATATAATTTAAATAATTTATTTTTAATGAAATAATATATATACGCATATAAAAGAAGTAAATATTTAAAATTTTAAAATTATTATCCTGTAATATATTTTACTTTAATTTTGTATCAATTTGGATTTTTTAAATATGTTTTAATTAATTTCTATCTTTTTATTAATAGTTTATTAATTTAATTTTTGATCATTATTATTATATCTATCATAAAATTGTTTATATTCAATTTATATCATATATAATTATCAATATTATGATAACTAAATATTATTTTCACATTTCAAAAAATTTCAAATATTATTATATTTTCAAAGGTTATAACCTATGAAAATCAGATAAAATTACAACATTTTTTTTGTTATTTTGTTGATTAAATAAATCCAATAAACCACTAAATGCCTAAAAACCTAAATCGCTAAACTCCTAAAACACAAAACCTCTAAATACTTAAACCATTAAACTAGTATACATTAATAATAAATCATAAATATCATTTTAGTTTTTATTCAGTATAATTTTAAATTTTTATTTTAATTAATTTTCCGTATATTTTTATAGAAATATTAATTACAAAATAAATTATTAGTAAGACAGATGTAAATTAAATTAAACCAGTATACCCTAAATAATAAATAATAAATCTCATTATTTTTAATTATAAATTTAAAATATTCATTTTAATTATTTATTTGTTTATTTTTATATAAATATTAATTACAAAATAATATATGAGTTACACAAATATAATTTATGTAAATTATTTTTATCAAAAAATTATAGATAAACTTTTTAAATGAAAAAAAAATTTTAAAACAAAAAATTATTATATAGTAATATATTTTGCTTTGCTTCTGAATCATTTTAGATTTTGTAATTATATTTTAATTGATATCTATCTTATTAATAATAGATTATTAAGTTATTTTTTAATCATTATTAGAATATTTATCAATAAAAATGTTTATATTGAATTTATATGATATATAAATATAATGATTATTATAACTAAATATTGTATTCACTTTTGAAATAAATTTTGAAATTATTATATTTTCAAAGGTTATGACCTTTGAAATGTGAAAAAATAAAAAAGAATATTTTTTCTTTGTTAATCTATTGTTTACATAAAACATATACACCACTAAATGCCTAAGTATTTAAATCACTAAACTAGAAAATCCTGATACATCTATATAGATAATCCTTGAAATCGGTAAATCCTAAATAATAATTAATAAATTTCATTTTTATTTTTTTTCATTATAATTTAAAAAATTGATTTTGATTATTTAGTTTTTTATATTTATATATGAATTAATTATAAAATAAATTATTAGTTAAAAATATAATTTAAAAAAATTATTTTTCATCAAAAATTGATAAGCTTATAAAAATTATAAAAATTATAAAAATTTAAAAATAAATAATTATTATTTAAAAATATATTTTGCTTTGATTTTGAATCATTTTAGGTTTTGATATTATATTTTAAGTAATATCAATCTTATTCACAATAGATTTTTAATTTATTTTTTGATACTTATTAGAATATCTATCAATAAAATTGTTTATATTGAATTTATATGATATATAATTATTATGATTATTATAAATAAATATTGTATCTACTTTTGAAAAAAATTTAAAAATTATTATATTTTCAAAGGTTATACTCTTAAAAAATGAGAAAAAATAATAAAAATAAATTTTTAGTTATTTTATTTTTAAATAAAACATATAGACCATTAAATGCTTACTTACTTAAATTAGTAAGCTCATAAACCCCGAACCCCCTAAATACCTAAACATTTTAACATCTATATACTACTTAATAAATAATAAATTTCATTTTTATTTCAATTTATTATAATTTTAAATATTCATTTTAATTATTTATAGTTTAATTATTTAGAAAAATTAATTACAAAATAAATTTCGAGTGAGACAAATATTATTTAAATAATTTGTTTTTAATCAAAAAAAATATAAGCTTATAAAAAGAAGAAGAAATTTAAAAATCAAATATTATTATTTAGTAATATATTTTGATTTGATTTTGAATAATTTTGTGTTATGTAATTATATTTTAATTAATATTTATAATATTAATAATAGTTTATTAATTTAATTTTTGATCATTATTATAATATCTTTTATTTAAACTGTTTTTATTGAATTTACATGATATATAATTAGTAAGATTAATATAATTATACATAGTATTCACATTTCAAAAAACTTTAAAAATTATTTTATTTTCAAAGGTTCTAACATACGAAAATCAGAAAAAATCTAAAAGATATTTTTTCTATTTTTTTATATAAATAAAACCTATAAACCACTAAATACCTAAAATCATAAATTGATAAACTCCTAAATGACAAAACTCCTAAATAATCAAACCATTAAACCGGTATACCACATTTAATAAATCATAAATCTGTTTTAATTTGTATTCATTATAATTTTATATATTCATTTTAATTATTTATTAGTTTATTTTTTATAGAAATATTAATTACAAAATAAATAAAGAGCGAGACAACTATAATTTTAATAATTTATTTCTAATCTAAAAAAATATAAGAATATAAAAATAAAAAAAAAATAAAAATAAAAAAATTATTATTTATTAATATATTTTACTTTGATTTTGAATCATTATATATAGGTTTTGCAATTATATTTTAATTGTTATAAATCTTATTAAGAATAGTTTATTAATTTATTATTTTATCAATTTTATAATATATAACCATAAAATTACTTATATTGAATTTAAATGTATTATAATTATTAAGATTATTATAACTAAATATTACATTTCCATTTGAACAAAATTTAAAAAATATTATTTTTTCAAAGGTTATAACCTTCAAATATGATAACAAATCACAAAATTTTTTTTTATTTAAATAAAACATATAAACCACTAAACGCCTAAACATTTAAATCTCTAGACTCCTAAACCCCTAGCCCCCTAAATACTTAAACTATTAACCCTTTATAACCTAAATAATAAATAATAAATCTCATTTTTATTTGTATTCATTATAATTTTAAATATTCATTTTAAATATTTTTTAGTTTATTTTTATAGAAATATTAATTACAAAATAAATAATGAGTGAGACATATATAATATAAAGAAATTATTTTTTATGAAAAAAAATATAAGCTAATGAAAATAAGCAAAATTTCAAAATTTTAATATTTTATTTAGTAATATAATTCACTTTGATTTTGAATTATTTGGGTTCTGCAAATATATTTTAATTAATATTTATCTTATTAATAATAGTTTGTTAATTTATTTTTTGATCATCAAATTAATATATATTAATAAATTTTTTTATATTGAATTTACATCAAATATAATTATTAAGATTATTATAACTAAGTATTGTATTCATATTTTAGAACTATTAAAAAATTATTATATTTTCAAAGGTTATAACCTTTGAAAATCTCGAAAATTCATAAAAATATTTTTTTTATTATTTTATTGATTAAATAAAACCTATAAACACCTAAATGTGTAAACATATAAATCAATAAACTCATTAACCCCAAAACTACAATAAACGTAAACCATTAAATAGGTATACCCTAAATAATAAATAATAAATCTCATTTTTATTAGTATTCATTATAATTTTATATATACATTTTAATTATTTATTAGTTATTTTTATAGAAATATAAATTAAAAATAAATTAATAATTAGACAAATATAATTTAAATAATTTATTTTTCATCAAAAAATATATAAGCTTATAAATGGAAACAAAAATTTAAAAAATTAAAATTAATATTTAGTATAATATTTAACTTTGATTTTGAATCATTTTTGGTTTTGTAAATATATATTAAACAATATTTATCTTATTAATAATTGTTTATTAATCTTTTGTATGATCATTATTATAATATATATCACTATAATTGTTTATATTGAATTTACATGATATATAATTATTAAGATTATCATAACTAAATATAGTATTTGCATTTAAAAAAAATTTAAAAATTGTTATAATTTCAAAGGTTATATACTTCAAAAATGAGAACAAATAACAAAAAAAAATTGTTATTTTATTTTTTATAAAAACATATAAACTACTAAATGCCTAAACACTTAAATCACTAAATTCTTAAATCCCAAAACTCCTAAATATATAATCTTTTAAACCTGTATATTTTATCTTATTAAAAATAGTTTTATATAATATATATCTTTTTAATACATTTTACTTTGATTTTGAATCATTTTAGGTTTTGAAAATAAATTTTATTTAATATCTATCGTATTAATAATAGTTTATTAATTTTTTTTATTATCGTCATCATAATATCTATAAAAAAAATTATTTATATTGAATTTACATAATATATAATTATTTAGATTATTATGACAAAATAATATTTTAATATTTATAAAAAATTTAAAAATTATTAAGTTTTCAAAGGTTAACCTTTGAAAATAAGAAAAAATAAAAAAATAAATTTTTTGTTATTAGATTTTTTAAATAAAATTTATAAACCACAAAATACCTAAATCTTAATGACTAACTCATAAACCCCGAAGCCCATAAAAACATAAGCCTTTAAAGTATACTCTAAATAATAAATAATAAATCTCATTTTTATTAGTATACATTATAATTTTAAATATTCATTTTAATTATTTATCAGTTTATTTTTATAGAAACATTAATTACAAAATAAATTATTAGTGAGACCGATATAATATAAATAATTTATTTTTCATCAAAAAAATATAAGATCATAAAAAGAGGCAAAATTTTTAAAACAAAATATTATTATTTAGTAATTTATTTTAATTTAATTTTGAATAATTTTAGATTTTACAATTATATTTTAATTTATATCATTCTAATTAATAACAGTTTATTAATTTATTTATTGATCATTATTATAATATCTATTAATAAAATTATTTATATTGATTTTACATTATATATAATTATCAAGATTATTATAACTTAATATTATATTAACATTTTAAAAAAAAGTAAAAATTATTATATTTTCAAAGATTATAACCTTCAAAAATTAGATAAAATCACTTAAGGCATAAACACTTAAATGAATAAACCCCAAAACACCTAAATACTTAAACCATCAAACCTGTATATCCAGAATAATAAATAATAAATCTCAATTTTATTTGTATTCATTATA
The DNA here is from genome assembly GCA_029783825.1 of Sapria himalayana. Classification (NCBI taxonomy): domain Eukaryota; kingdom Viridiplantae; phylum Streptophyta; class Magnoliopsida; order Malpighiales; family Rafflesiaceae; genus Sapria; species Sapria himalayana. The sequence goes on from JAREIK010001792.1 coordinate 25,124, forward strand.
ATTTTCAATATTCATTTTAATTATTTATTTGTTTATTATTATTGAATTATAAATTACAAAATAAATTATGTGTAAGACAAATATAATTTAAATAATTTATTTTTAATAACAAAAATATAAACTTATAAAAAAAGCAAAACATTAAAAAAAATTTTTAATTTGTAATATATTTTACTTTGATTTGAATAAATTTAGATTTTGCAAATACTTTTTAAATAATATCTATTTTTTAATAATAGTTTATTAATTTTTTTTTGATCATTATTATAATATCTAGCAATGTAATTATTTATATTGAATTTAAATGACTTATATTTATGAAGATTATTATAAATATATATTATATTTAAATTTGAAAAAAATTTAAAAATTATTATATTTTCAAAGGATGTAACCATAAAAAATTACAAAAAATAAAAAAAATAAATTTTATGTTATATCATTGTTTAAATAAAACTTATAAACCACTAAATTTCTAAACACTTATATTTTGAATAAATTTAGATTTTGGAAATATATTTTAAATAATATCTATCTTATTAATAATAGTTTATTTATTTATTAATTGATCATTATTATAATATCTAGCAATGTGATTATTTATATTGAATTTAAATGACTTATATTTATTAAGATTATTATAAATAAATATTATGTTTACATTTGAAAAAGATTTAGAAATTTTTATATTTTCAAAGGTAATAACCTTCAAAAATTAGAAAAAAAAATAAAAATAAATTTTTTGTTATATCATTGTTTAAATAAAACTTATAGACCACTAAATACCTAAGAACTTAATTCTATATACTCATAAACACAAAAGCCCCTAAATACTTAAAACTTTAGACTCGTAAACCATAAATATAATTTAAATAATTTATTTTTCATCAAAAAAAAATATAAGCTTATAAAAAGAAACAAAAACTAAAAAACAAAAAATCATTACTTGGTAATAAATTTTACTTTGAATTTTAATAATTTTAGGTTTTGCAAATATATTTTAATTTATATTATAATATTAATAATAGCATATTAATTTATTTATTGATAATTGATATCATATCTATCAATAAAATTGTTTATATTTAGTTTATATTATATATAATTATAATGATTCTTATTACTAAATATTGTATTCACATTTTAAAAAAAATTTAAAATTATTATATTTTCATAGGTTATAAACTTTGAAAATGTGAAAAAATATCAAAAATAATTTTTTTGTTATTTCATTGTTTAAATAAAACCTATAAACCACTAAATGCCTAAAAACATAAATCGCTAAAGACATAAACGGAAAAACCTCTAAATACTTAAAATATTAAACTGGTCTACATTAATAATAATACATAAATCTCATTTTAAATTTTATTTTGTATAAGTTTAAAATTTATTTTAATTATTTATCAGTTTATTTTTATAGAAATTTTAATTACAAAAAGTAATTATTAGTGAGACAGATCTAATTTAAATTAGATTGGTATACCCAAAATAATAATGAATAAATCTCAATATATATTTTTTCATTATAATTTTAAATATTCATTTTAATTATTTATTTGTTTATTTTTATATAAATATTAATTAAAAAATAAATTGAGTTAGAAAATATAATTTATATAAATTAATTTTTCATCAAAAAAATATGGATAAACTTTTTAAAAGAAAAGAAAATTTTAAAATAACAAATTATTATATAGTAATATATTTTGATTTCTTTTGAATCATTTTATGTTTTTTTATTATATTTTAATTGATATCTATCTTATTAATAATAAATTATTAATTTATTTTTTTGATCATTTTTAGAATATCTATCAATAATATTATTTATTTTGAATTTATATGAAATATACATATAATGATTATTATAACTAAATATTGAATTCACATTTGAAAAAAATTTAAATATTATTGTATTTTCAAATGTTATAACCTTTGAAAATATCAAAAAAAAAAAAAATAAATATTTTGTTATTTTAATTTTTAAATAAAACTTATAAACCACTAAATGCATACACAATAATATAAGTAAACTTCTAAGGCCCATAATGCCTAAATACATAAACCATTAAACCACTATATGCTACTTAATAATTAAGAAATCTAATTTTTATTTCAATTTATTATTATTTTAAATATTGATTTTAATTATTTATAAGTTTATTTTTATTGAAATATTTATTACAAAATAAGTATGAGTGCGACAGAAATAATTTAAATAATTTATTTTTAATAAAAAAAAATATATACGCTTATAAAAGAAGTAAAAATTAAAAAATTAAAAATTATTATCCAATAATATTTTATACTTTAATTTTGAATCAATTTGGGTTTTGTAAATATTTTTTAATTAATATATATCTTATTATTAATAGTTTATTAATTTAATTTTTGATCATTATTATAATATCTATCAATAAAATTGTTTATATTGAATTTATATGATATACAATTATTAAAATTATTATAACTGAATATTGTCTTCCCATTTCAAAAAATTTTAAATATTATTATATTTTCAAAGGTTATAACTAAATATTGTATTCTCATTTTAATTTTTATTAAGTTTTATTTTAAATTTTTATTTTAATTATAAATAAGTTTATTTTTATATAAATATTAATTACAAAATAAATTATTATTGAGATATATCTATTTTAAATAATTTATTTTTTATCAAAAAAAATATATATGCTTATAAAAAGAGGCAAAATTTAAAAGAAAAATAATTATTATTTTGTAATATATTTTATTTTGATTTTGAATCATTATAGTTTTTGCAATTATATTTTAATTTATTTCATTCTTATTAATAATAGCTTATTAATTTTTTATTAATCATTATTATAATATCTATTAATACAATTATTTATATTGAGTTTACATTATATATAATTATTAAGAATATTATAACTAAATATTATATTAACATTTAAAAAAAATTAAAAATTATTATATTTTCAAAGGTTATAACATTCAAAAAAAAAATAAAAAAATTTAATTTTTTATTTTTCAATTCTTTAAATAAAAACTATACATCACTAAAGTTCTAAACACTTAAATCACTAAACCCCAAAACACCTAAATACTTAAACCATTAAACTAGTATATCCTGAATAATAAATAATAAATCTCAATTTTATTTGTATTCATTATAATTTTAAATATTCATTTTAATTATTTATTAGTTTATTTTTATAAAATTATAAACTAAAAATTAATTATGTGGAAGAAAAATATAATTTAAATAATTTACTTTTAATAACAAAAAATATAAACTTATAAAAAGAAGCAAACCATCAAAAAAATTTTTATTTAGTTTTATATTTTACTTGATTTTGAATAAATTTACGTTTTGCAAATAAATTTTAAAAAATATCTAACTTATTAATAATAGTTTTATAATTTATTTTTTGATCATTAATATAATATCTATTAATATAATTGTTTATATTGAATTAACATGATATATATTGATTAAGATTATCATAACAAAATATAATATTCACACATACAAAAAATTTAAAAATTTTATATTTTTAGAGGTTATAACCTTAAAAAATGAGAAAAAATAACAAAAATAAATTTTCTGTTATATCATTGTTTAAATAAAACTTATAAACCATTAAATACCTAAACACTTAAATCTCTAAACTCCTAAACCCCGAATCCACTAAATACTTAAACCTTTAAACTCGTAAACCTTAAATAAATTTAAATAATATTTTGAAATATTAATTATAAAATAAATTATGAGTGATACAAATATAATTTAAATAATTTATTTTTTATCAAAAAAATATATAAGCTTATAAAAACAAGCAAACACTAAAAAACAAAAATTATTATTTAGTAATAAATTTTACATTGTTTTTGAATCATTTTAGGTTTTTTAAATATATTTTACTTTATATCAATCAGATTAATAATAGCATATTAATTTATTTTATGATAATTGATATAATATCTATCAATAAAATTGTTTATATTTAGTTTATATTATATATAATTATAATGATTATTATTACTAAATAATATATTTACATTTTTAAAAAAATTTAAAATTATTATATTTTCAAAGGTTATAACCTTTGAAAATGTGAAAAAATATCAAAAATATTTATTTTGTTATTTCATTGTTTAAATTAAACCTATAAACCACTAAATGCCTAAAAACATAAATTGCTAAACTCCTAAATGACAAAACCTCTAAATACTTAAACCATTAAACTGGTAAACTTAATAATAATTCCTAAATCTCATTTCTATTTTTATTCAGTATAATTTTAAATTTTTATTTTAATTATTTATCAGTTTATTTTTATAGAAATATTAATTACAAAATACATTTTTAGTGAGACAGATCTAATTTAAATAAAAATAGTATCCCTAAATAATAAATAATAAATCTTATTTTATTAATTATAATTTTAAATATTTATTTTAATTATTTATTTGTTTATTTATATATAAAAATTAATTACAAAATAAATTGAGCTAGAAAAAAATAATTTATATAAATTATTTTTCATCAAAAAATTATAGATAAACTTTTTTTAAAAAAAAATATTAAAACAAAAATTATTATATAGTAATATATTTTGATTTGCTTCTAAATCATTTTAGGTTTTGTAATTATATTTTAATTGATATCTATCTTATTAATAGTAGATTATTAATTTATTTTTTGATCATTATTAGATTATTTATCAAAAAAATTGTTTATATTGAATTTACATGATATATAATTATAAAGATTACTATAACTAAATATTATATTTATATTTTAAAATTATTTAAAAATTATTATATTTTTAAATGATAATCTTTGAAAATGAGATAAAATCACATAAATAAATTTTTTATTTATTTTATTGTTTATATAAAATGTATAAACTACTAAATGCCAAAATGCTTAAATCATTAAACTCATAAACCTCAAAACCCTTAAATACTTAAACATTTAAACCATATTTAAAGGTTTAAGTATTTATAAATAATATATAAATATCTATCAATAAATAATAATTTATTAATTTATTTTTTGATCATTATTATATTTATATTATTTAGTTTATTAATATCTATCAATAAAATTGTTTATTTTTAATTTACATGATATATAATTATTAAGTTTATTATAACTAAATATTGTATTCACATTTGAAAAAAAATTTAAAATTATTATATTTTTAAAGGTTATAACCTTCAAAATTGATAAAAAATTTGAAAAATAATTTTTTTTATTTCATTATTTAAATAAAACATATAAACTACTAAATGCCTAAATACTTAAATCACTAAACTCCTAAACTCCTAAATACTTAAACTATTAAACCCGTATACCCTAAATAATTAATCATAAATCTCATTTTTATTTGTATTCATTATAATTTTAATATTCATTTTAATTATTTATTAGTTTATTTTTATAGAAATATTAATTCGAAAATAAAATTATGAATGAGATAAATATAATTTAAATAATTTATCTTCATAAAAAAAATTTATAAGCTTATAAAAAGAATCAAAAATTTAAAAATAAAAACTTATTATTTAGTAATATATTTTACTTTAATTTTGAATCATTTTAGGTTTTGCAAATATATTTTAATTAATATATATTTTATTAACAATAGTTTATTAATCTATTTTATGATCAGTATTATAATATCGATCAATAAAATTATTTATATTGAATTTACATGATATTTAATTCTTATGATTATTATAATTAAATATTGTATTAATATTTGTAAAAAAATTTAAAAATTATAATATTTTCAATGGTTATAACCTTGAAAATGAGAAAAAATCTTAAAAATAATTTTATTTGTTATTTAATTATTTAAATAAAAACAATAAACCACAAAATACCTATATACTTAATTTGCTAAACTCCTAAACCCTGATACTGCTGCACCACACACACATAGCAATAAACCACAGTACACACGTGCAAATATTCTTGTCCATTTTCGTGTAGCATTTAGAAGGGCCAGCAAGTCCTGGAAGCAGCCAGAATTATGGGCCACCAATTTGTAGAGGGCCGCACTTGCAAGCTGGGATGATAACATTCAGAAAACCAAAAAGACCGAGCAAAGTGGTCGGGAGTAAACCCAGGAGTAGCTAGGAGTGGGTCCCACTAGCCCTATTATGCAGCATAGAGGGCCACCTATCCATCGCCCAACAGGAGTAGCGGGTAATCCATGATTAATTGGAGAGCCGAAAAAATCCGAAGCTTCACCAAGTAGGGCCAGTAAGCAATGGAGTCCATACTAGCCACACGGGACCAAAAGATTCAAATTTGTAGTTTATGTTTGTAGTCTTATTTGTATTTTGGACTTTGTATGCACCATGTACTTATAGAGATGGATCATGACACACACACACACACACAATTTGTTTGTTCTCTATGTAGCATGAAATGAGGGCAACTGGTCCCATGAGTATCTCTAAGTGGGACCAACTAATGCATTTCGTATATACACATTAGGCCATGCTACACTCTCGGGAGCAGAAGACCCATCTTTATAGTATTTTGTAATTTTACTTGTATTCTAGCTTGGTTGTACGCTGTAGATAATTAGACTATTAGATGCACGTCATCACACATGAACACCGATGCATGCATATTTTTTGATAATTTGTAGGTGCAACATACAGCCACTTTTCGAAGCTAGAGGAGGAAGAATTCTAACCCAAGAGATACTCTTTTGAGGATCATTGGAGCAAAAGAATGTGGAATTTAGAGGTGAGAATAAATTGACAAAGTGCCATAGATATGGACTTTTAGATTTATCGGTATTAAGTTTTACATGTATTCCATTGCATAGCAATGACATAAGAAATGCTTGATGCTGCATGTTACACACATGCACAACCTTATATTTGCATAGTTTTAATATGGTTCATCATTCAGGTTCCTCCAAAAGGCTTGGACAAATCAGAATGGAAAGGACACATTGTGCATAATAACTCAATGCCACCTCTGAAGTCCAGGAATGCTAGGTGATTTTAGTTGTATTCGTACGCTTGGAATTATTAGGCATTATGTTTTTATATGTATTTTATGCATAGAATCATTTAGGTGCATAGGATTTGGTGGGCTGGCCTAAATTAGTCATCTTTTTAGTCTAATGTAAGTTGTGTGCCTAAATGATAAATAAAGTATGTATTTTCCAAAAAAAAAAAAAACAATAAACACTAAACTTTAAATCATAAACCTTAAACCATAAACCATAACCCTAGTCCATAAACCCTAAATCCTATATCTCATGTTTTGCACTTTAATAATCAACTGACTAAGTGTTAAATTTAAATTGGAATTCACAACTTTTAGGAATGTCACAGATTTATATTTTTGTATATGTAACACAAAGTCATGACTCAAGTGGTGAGTTATGGATTCTATCTCTTTCTTGATTTAAATTATTGTAGCAATTGAAATGGTCATGATTGTATATTTTGTCTCTAGAACACAAAATAATATCGATGAGAATATGCCATAACTTGTGTCTCTTTGTTGAACATATTGTCATGGCACTAAGAATGATCATGAATACATATTTAATCACTATAGTACTAAGTCACAGTATTGGAAATGACCATAGCTTCTGGATTTTATCTTTATATTGCAAAGTCATTGCACTATGAATGATTGTAACTTTGGACATTCCTCAAGAGAAAAAGTCATGACCCTAGAAATAGTTAAAGCTCAAGTACTACTCTTTATAACATTCTATAGCAAAATTTATTGGGATTGGAAATATCATTATGACTTTTTCCTTTGATTTGTGACCTAATGTGTCAATATGCAAGACTAATATTTTGAGTAATGAGTAAATTCTTTTATATATTTGAATATGATTCATTTACACATTTTTTGGTATTTTGAGCTTGTATACATAACTCATTTTATATAAAAAGAAAGTAATGATACTTTTCATATCCATGAGGATATAAAAAGGGGGCTTAGACATGCCAATAAAATAAATTTTTTGATTTTTGATTAAAAGAGAACCCATACTTCTTGGCCTCCTCAAACTGCCCTAGGGCTAGTTAGTTCTAATAGGGTACCAGGTGGTTATTTTTTTAGAGCTGAACAATTTTTTCAAAAAATTGCTTTGAGTGTGTGCATGAGAGATATTTTAGAAGAAATTACAATAAACAATATAAATAGCATCCTCAACAACTAGCTATTTCAACACATAGGGGTACAATTTTGGTTTAGTCTATTAGCGTACATGAGTCAAATTACCTTTATAGCCTAGTAATTTAACATCAATTATGTAAATATTAAGTTATAATTGATATATATCTTATTAATAATAAATTATTAATTTATTTTTTGATCATTATTAGAATATTTATCAATAAAATAGTTTATATTGAATTTATATGATATATAAATATAATGATTATTATAACTAAAAATTGAATTTACTTTTGAAAAAAATTTAAAAATTATTATATTTTCTAAGGTTATAACATTTGAAAATATCAAAAAAAAATAAAAATAAATTTTTGTTATTTTAATTTTTAAATAAAACCTATAAACCACTAAATGCATACATAGTAAAATTAGAAAACTCCTAAGGCCCATAATGCCTAAATACATAAACCATTAAACCATTATAGGTTACTTAATTATTAAGAAATCTAATTTTTTTTCTATTTATTATAATTTTAAATATTCATTTTAAAATTTTATTAGTTTATTTTTATAGAAATATTTATTACAACATAAATTATGAGTGCGACAAATATAATTTAAATAATTTATTTTTAATGAAATAATATATATATACGCATAAAAAAGAAGTAAAAATTTAAAAATTTAAAATTATTATTCAGTAATATATTTTACTTTAATTTTGAATCAATTTGGGTTTTGTAAATATTTTTTAATTAATTTCTATCTTTTTATTAATAGTTTATTAATTTAATTTTTGATCATTATTATAATATCTATCAATAAAATTATTTATATTTCAATTTATATGATATATAATAATTAATATTATTATAACTAAAATATTATACTAACATTTAAAAAAAGTTTTAAATATTATTATATTTTCAAAGGTTATAACCTAAGAAAATGAGAAAAAATTATAAATTTTTTTTATTATTTTATTATTTAAAAAAAACCTATAAACCACTAAATGCCTAAAAACATAAAACGCTAAATTTTTAAATGATGAAACATCTAAATACTTAAACCATTAAATTGGTATACATTAAAAATAAATCATAAATCTCAATTTAATTTTTATTCAATATAATTTTAAATTTTTATTATAATTATTTATCAGTTTATTTTTAAAGAAATATTAATTACAAAATAAATTATTAGTTTGACAGATATAATTAAAATTAAACTGGTATACCCTAAATAATAATTAATAAATCTCATTTTTTTTTCATTTTAATTTTAAATATTCATTTTATTTATTTATTTATTTTTATATAAATATTAATTACAAAATAAATTATGAGTTAGAGAAATATAATTTATATAAATTATTTTTAATCAAAAAATATATATAAACTTTTTATAATAAAAAAAATTCAAAACAAAAAATTATTATATTGTAATATATTTTGCCTTGCTTTTGAATTATTTTAGGTTTATTTAATTATATTTTAATTGATATCTATCTTATTAATAATAGATTATTTATTTATTTTTTGATCTTTATTAAAATATTTATCAATAAAATTGGTTATATTGAATTTATATGATATATAAATATAATGATTTATATAACTAAATATTGTATTCACTTTTGAAAAAAATTAAAAAATTATTATATTTTCAAAGGTAATAACCTTAAAAAATGAGAAAAAATAATAAAAATAAATTTTTTGTTATTTCATTTTTTTAATAAAACCTATAGATCATTAAATGCTTACTTACTTAAATCAGAAAGCACATAAATACCAAAACCCCTAAATACATAATCATTTTAACAGCTATATACAACTTAATAAATAATAAATCTCATTTTTATTTCTATTTATTATAATTTTAAATATTCATTTTAATTATTTATAGTTTAATTTTTTAGAAAAATTAATTACAAAATAAATTTCGAGTGAGACAAATAATATTTAAATAATTTATATTAATAAAAAAAATATAAGCTTATAAAAAGAATGAAAATTTTAAAAACTAAATATTATTATTTAGTAATATATCTTGATTTGATTTTGAATCATTTTGTTTTATGTAAATATATATTTAATTAATATGTATATTATTTATAATAGTTTAATAATTTAATTTTTTGGTCATTATTATAATATCTATAATTAAAATTATGTATATTAAATTTATATGATATATAATTAGTAAGATTAATATAATTATACATTGTATTCACATTTAAAAAAATTTTAAAAATTATTTTATTTTCAAAGTTATAAACATTGAAAATCAGAAAAAATGAAAAAAAGAATTTTAAATTTTTATTATATAAATAAAACCTATAAACAACTAAATGCCTAAAAACATAAATTGCTAAACTCCTAAACAACAAAACTCCTAAATAATCAAACCATTAAACCGGTATATCACATATAATAAATCATAAATCTCATTTTAATTTGTATTCATTATAATTTTAAATATTCATTTTAATAATTTATTAGTTTATTTTTTATAGAAATATCAATCACAAAATAAATAATGAGAGACAAATATAATTTAATAATTTATTTTTAATCAAAAAAAATAAGCTTATATAAAGAACTAAAAATTTAAAAACAAAAAATTATTATTTAGTAATATATTTTACTTTGATTTTGAATCATTATATATATGTTTTGCAATTATATTTTAATTACGATCAATCTTATTAATAAAAGTTTATTAATTTATTATTTGATCATTTTTATAATATCGAATAAAAAATTTACTTATATTCAATTAAAATGTCTTCTAATTATTAAGTTATTATTATAACTAAATATTATATTTACAGTGGAAAAAAATTTAAAGATTATTATATTTTCAAAGGTTATAACCTTCAAAAATGATAAAAAATCATAAAAATAATTTGTTATTATTTTATTATTTAAATAAAACTTATAAACCACTAAATGCCTAAACATTTAAATCTCTAGACTCCAAAACACCAAAACCCCCTAAATACTTAAACCATTAAACCAATATAACCTAAATAATAAATAATAAATCTCATTTTTATTTGTATTCATTATAATTTTAAATATTCATTTTAATTATTTTTTAGTTCATTTTTATAGAAATATTAATTGCAAAATATATAATGAGTGAGACAGATATAATTTAAATAAATTATTTTTTATGAAAAAAAAACAATCTTATAAAAATAAACAAAATTTTAAATATTTAAAATATTATTTAGTAATATAATTTACTTTGATTTTAAATTATTTTGGGTTCTGCAATTATATTTTAATTAATATCTATCTTATTAATAATAGTTTATAAATTTATTTTTTTATCATTTTTATAATATATATTAATACATTTTTTTTATATTGAATCTACAACAAATATATTTATTAAGATTATTATAACTAAGTATTGTATTCATATTTTAGAACTATTAAAAAATTATTATATTTTCAAAGGTCATAACCTTTGAAAATCACGAAAATTCATAAATATATATTTTTTTGTTAATTCATTGATTAAATAAAACGTATAAACACGAAAATAAACATAGAAATCAATAAACTCCTTAACCCCAAAACCACAAAAAACATAAACAATTAAATAGTTATACTCTAAATAATAAATCATAAATCTCATTTTTATTAGTATTCATTATAATTTTTAATATACATTTTAATTATTTATTAGTTTAATTTTATAGAAATATAAATTAAAAAATAAATTATTAGTGAGACAAATAATTTAAATAATTTATTTTTCATCAAAAAATATATAGGCTTATAAATGGATTAAAAAATTTAAAAATTTAAAATTAATATTTAGTAAAATATTTCACTTTGATTTTGAGACATTTTAGGTTTTACAAATATATTTTAAACAATATTTATCTTATTAATAATTGGTTATTACTTTTTTATAATCATTATTATAATAAATATCAATAAAATAGTTTATATTGAATTTATATGATATATAACTATTATGATTATTATAACTTCATATTGTATTCACTTTTCAAAAAAAAGTTTTAAAATTATTATATTTTCAAAGGTTATAACCTTCAAAAATGAGAAAAAATATCAAAATTAAATTTTTTGTTATTTTATTTTTTATAAAAAACCTATAAACTACTAAATGACTAAATACTAAAATGACTAAACTTCTAAACCTCGAAGCCCATAAATACTTAAAACATTAAATTAGTATAGTGTAAATAATAAATTATAAATCTTAGTTTTATTAGTATTCATTATAATTTTAAATATTCATTTTAATTATTTATCAATTTATTTTTATAGAAATATTAATTACAAAATAAATTATGAGTGCGCCATATATAATTTAAATAATTTATTTTTAATCAAAAAAATGCTCATAAAAAGAGCAAAATTTTAAAAATAAAAAATTATTATTTAATAATATATCTTATTTTGATTTTGAATCATTTTAAATTTTACATTAATATTTTAATTTATATCATTCTTATAAATACAAGTTTATTAATTTATTTAGTGATCATTATTATAATATCTATCAATAAAATTATTTATATTGAGTTTACATTATATATAATTATTAAGATTATTATAACTAAATATTATATTCACATTTAAAAAAAATTAAAAATTATTATATTTTCAAAGGTTACAACCTTCAAAAATTAAAAAAAATCAAAAAATTAAATTTTTTGTTTTTTCATTCTTTAAAAAAACTATAAATCTCTAGAGGTCTAAACAATTAAATCACTAAACTCCTAAACCACAAAACACCTAAATACTTAAACTATTAAACTAATATATCCCGAATAATAAATAATAAATCTTAATTTTATTTGTATTCATTATAATTTTAAATATTCATTTTAATTATTTATTAGTTTATTATTATAAAATTAGAAATTACAAAATAAATTATGAGTAAGACAAATATAATTTAAATAATTTATTTTTAATAACAAAAATATAAACTTATAAAAAAAGCAAAACATTAAAAAAAATTATTATTTAGTAATATATTTTACTTTGATTTGAATAAATTTAGATTTTGCAAATACTTTTTAAATAATAACTATTTTATTAATAATAGTTTATTAATTTATTTTTTGATCATAATTATAATATCTAGCAATATAATTATTTATATTGAATTTAAACGAATTATAATTATGAATATTATTATAAATAAATATTATATTTACATTTGAAAAAAAGATAAAAATTATTATATTTTTAAAGGATATAATCTTCAAAAATTAGAAAAAATAGTAAAAATAAATTTTTTGCTATATCATTGTTTAAATAAAACTTATAAACCACAAAATGACTAAACACTTAAACATCTAAACTTTTAAACACAAAAGCCCCTAAATACTTAAACCTTTAAACTCGTAAACCTTAAATATAATTTAAATAATTTATTAAAATATTAATTACAAAATAAATTATGAGTGATACATATATAATTTAAATAATTTATTTTTCATCAAAAAAAATATATGAGCTTATAAAAAGAAGCAAAAACTAAAAAATAAAAATTATTATTTAGTAATAAATTTTACTTGGATTTTGAATAATTTTAGGTTTTGAAATTATATTTTGATTTATATCCATCATAATAATAATAACATATTAATTTATTTTTTGATAATTGATATCATATCTATGAATAAAATTGTTTATATTTATTTTATATTTTATATAATTATAATCATTATTATTACTAAATATTGTATTCACATTTTTAAAAATTTTTAAAATTATTATATTGTAAAAGGTAATAACCTTTGAAAATGTGAAAAAATAACAAAAATATTTTTTTTGTTATTTCATTGTTTAAACAAAACCTATAAATTACTAAATGCCTAAAAACATAAATCGCTAAAGTCCTAAATTAAAAAAGCTCTAAATACTTAAAATATAAAACTGGTGCACATTAATAATAATTCATAAATATTATTTTAATTTTTATTTAGTATAATTTTAAATTTTTATTTTAATTATTTATCAGTTTATTTTTATTGAAATATTAATTACAAAATAACTTATTAGAGAGACAGATATAATTTAAATTAAACTGGTATTCCCTAAATTTTTATTTGACTTTTCCCGTCCCATTCTGTCACGTATTTTTTCTTTTGGGATGGTTGCGGATCTTAAGCAATATTCATCTCGAGAACCGTCCCATCCTAAAAAACCGATACTAGAACCAGGTATATATATATATATATATATATATATAAATAACATGAAGATGCCACCAATTCCGCTACTGCCCATCCAATTGCGACGCACCTATTGTCGTTCCGACGAGTTCCAGTCCACCTCATGCCCTTCCAGCCATATTCAGTTAGGTCCAGCCCTTGTCTGTCGCACTTTTGGTTGTCTCCACCGTGTCTCAGATACCACCATCCTTTTGGTTTGTTTTTCTGACGAGAATTGAGTGATTAATTATTATAATTATTTGTCTCAGTCAGTTTTGTTGAGTATTGGTTGTGGTGTTGTGGTTGGGCCGAATGAATGGTCTGAATGTGTTACAGTCAGTTTTGTAGAGCTTGCTTGTTTGAAATATTTATATGTATTTATGCTTGACATTTTATATTAATTAATGGAAATGCAGATGGCACAATCCAGTGGTAAACGAAAAATACAATAAATTGAAGATGATCACATCTCTAATGATCAATGTTCTGGTAAATAAAATCATAATCCTTTTACGAACCCTCCTATTGTTACGGCAGATTCTTCAATTCCAATTGTAATAGAAAGTCAAGGTACATCTGAACCTCAAGCTCATAAAAAGTATAAGTCTGGTGTTTGGGAAACTTATGAGATATTAGTTGATTCAGAGGGAAATAAAACTGGTAGGGCAGCTTGTATATGGTGTAAGAAAGAATATTTGGCAAAAAGTGATCAAGGTACTTCAAGTTTATGAAAATACTTGAGAGAGACTTGTAAGAAATTTCCACACAAAAAAGAATTAATAGAAGCTCACAAAGGTAAAGACAAGTCACAATCTTTGTTGAGTTTCACTAAAGGTACTAGTTCAGATGATAAAAAATTAACTTGTTGGCAATTTGATCAACAACTAGTTAGGGAGGCTTTTGTGAAAATGATCATAAAAGATAAATTGCCTTTTTGTTTCGTTGAGAGGGATGACTTAATGAGTTTTGTGAAGTTAGTGTGCCTCAATTTAAAATTGCATCTAAGCACTCTATACTGAGGGAATGTTTTTCTTTGTTTGTGAAGCAAAAGAAGAAATTATTTGATAGCATATCATCTCATTGTTGTAGAGTTTCATTGACTACCGGCACTTGGACTAGCATTCAAAATTTATCTTATATATGTTTGAATGTTCATTTCATTGATTCTCAATGGAATATGTATAAAAGGCTTTTGAACTTTTGTGAAATTAAAAGTCATTCTGGAGTTAATATTAGAAATGCTATTGAGTTTTGCATGAATGAATGGTGTTTGAGAAAGTTGATGTGCATTACTATTGACAATGCATTAAATAAAGATGTTGCAGTTGAACAATTGAAAAAAAGGCTTGTGAAGAAAAGTGTTGTACCTTTGAGAGAAGAGCATTTTCATATGAGATGTTGTGCTCATATCCTAATCTATATTATCAGAGATGGCATTGCAATAGTTGAGGGTGCTATTCAAAAAATTAGAGGTGTGGTGAAATATGTGAGGAGCAGTCCTAAAAGATTAGATATGTTTAAGTTATGTGTTGAAGAATCAAACTTGACATATAGATCTTCATTGCAATTAGATTGTCATACAAGATGGAATTCAACTTATTTGATGCTAAAACATTATTAAAATATCAAATAGAATTTGATAAGTTGGAGGACAGAGAAAAAAGGTTTTTGAAGGAGTTTGGTTAAAACGTTCCAACTGAGAGAGACGGAACAAATGCCAAAATTTTAGCTCGTTTCTTGAAAACTTTTTATGAGGTGACTTGTATATTTTCTGGCTCATAATATCTACCTCTAGTGTTAATTTTTTCGAGATTATTCGAATTTTGAAAAAAATTGAGCTTTGTAAAAATAGTAGAGATACAATGGTGTCAGAAATGGGTATTAAAATGAGGCATAAATTCAACAAATATTGGGGTTTTCTTCAGTCAACAAATATTATGCTTTTTGTAGCAGTAGTGTTGGATCCTAGATATAAGCTCAAATATCTCAAGTTTAAGTACACTTAGCATTATGAAGAGGAATTGGCTAAAAATTTGGTGAAAATGGTTATAAATTCTTTAAATGAGATGATGGATGATTATAAAGATTTAAATGAAGATGAATCAAAAGAAGATGATTTCTCTTCTACTATGTTGAAGAAAAATGATGATTTCTTTGATGGTAGTGATACTTATGTTGATTATTTTTTTTTTGAATTGGAGAATGAACAAGAAGTTGGAGATTTGGAAGAGTTGGATAGGTACTTGGAGGAAAATTTTGAAAAAAATAGAATTGATTTTGATCTTCTAAACTGGTGGAATGTAAATGAGGTTAGGTATCTTTCTTTGGCAAATGTAGCAAAGGATGTATTGGCTATCCAAGCATCTACTGTGGCCTACGAATCAACATTTAGCACTGTGGGGAGAACTTTAGATAAATTTAGGAGTTCTTTAACACCTATTACCGGTGAAGTTCTCATATGTCTACAAAATTGGTGAGAAGCTCAAACAAACCTATTGAAATTGAAAATTTAGTTGAAGACCTTGATTATAATGAATCAGGTTAGGATACAAATTTTGTAAATTTTAATTTCACTTTTACTTATTTTATTCATTCAATTTAATAAAAATATGGTTCAGTAACAATTTTCAGAGGGGCCACAAGATCTAAATATTCTTCCAACTATAGTTGGCCAACTAAATTTGGAATGGGTGTATTAAATTTTATAAGGTAATATTTTGTTTATATATTACTCTTTCATCTTAGAAATTTATTTCTATATTATTAACACATTTTCATCTTTGGTTTTCATCTTAAGGTAATATGTTGCTGTTCCGGGACGGACCTTTGAAATGATTATTATCATGGTTGTTATTAGTTGTATTTTTTGTGTTATATTAAGCTGCCTAATTTTAGCAATTACTTAAGTAATAAATGCTGTTACCAATGTGTGTGGTTATCTTTAGCTGTTCCTTAATATTTTAAGTAATTATTTAAAAAATATAGTATTGCTATTATGGTTAACTTTCACTCGGCTGAATAAAGCCAATTAGTGACAAAATAAAGAACCAAATCAAGCACACAACTCGGTCCCATTATATTTAACATTTTTATCCTTTTCTGCACATCAAAGCTGTTGACAAGGTAATGGAACTCGTTTGTGGTATTCAGCCTATTTGACAAAACAGAATTGGCCCAATTTGAGTTTGAAAGATACATAACTAAGAAATGATAAATGGTATAACAAAAGGTTTCAACATGAACTAACTTGGCCGGTTTGAAGAATTTAAATTGAAAAAAATGTTCGAACTCCGTTCTGTCCCGGAACCATTTTATCCTACCCAAAATCCTCAATCTCTGACCCATCCCGTCCTTATATTTTCAACCTATGGGATGGGTATGGATCTTCAAAAAAAAATCTCCAAACTGTGGGAAGGGATTGGAGATTTGTAATCCCAGTCCCATCCTGTCCCATGAGCACCCCTAGCATTGAGTGATCTATAAGTTTTATTTAAAAAATTAAATAACAAAAAATTTATTTTTATTATTTTTTGATATTTTCAAAGGTTATAACCTTTGAAAATATAATAATTTTTAAATTTTTTTCAAATGTGAATACAATATTTAGTTATATTAATCATTATATTTATATATTATCTAAATTCAATATAAATAATTTTATTGATAAAAATTCTAAAAATAATCAAGAAATAAATTAATAATCCATTAATATTAAGATTGATATTAATTAAAATATAATAACAAAACTTAAAATGATTCAGAAGCAAAGAAAAATATATTACTATATAATAATTTTTTGTTTTTGATTTTTTTCTTCTTTTAATAAGTTAATCTATATTTTTTTAATGAAAAATAATTTATATAAATTATATTTAAATAAATAATAATTTATTTTGTAATTAATATTTCTATAAAAATAAACTAATAAATAATTAAAATAAAAATTTAAAATTATATAGAATAAAAATTAAAATGAGATTAAAGATTTATTATTAATGTATACCAGTTTAATAGTTTAAGTATTTAGAGGTTTTGTCGTTAGAAGTTTAGCGATTTATGTTTTTAGGCTTTTAGTGGTTTATATGTTTAATATAAAAAAATAAAATAACAAAAAAAATTTCTATAATTTGTTATCATTTTCATAGGTTATAATCTTTGAAAATATAATAATATTTACAATTTTTTGAAATGTGAATACAATATTTAGTTTTAAAATTTTAATAATTATATATCATATAAATTCAATATAAACAATTTTATTGATAGATAATATAATAATGATCAAAAATTATATTAATAAACTATTAATAAAATGATAGATATTATTTAAAAAATATTTACAAAACCCAAATTAATTCAAAATTATAGTAAAATATATTACTGGATAATAAATTTTAATTTTTAAATTTCTACTTCTTTTATAATCGTATATTTTTTTTATTAAAAATAAATTAATTAAATTATATTTGTCACACTCATACTTTATTTTGTAATAAATATTTCTATAAAAATAAACTAATAAATAATTAAAATGAATATTTAAAATTATAATAAATAGAAATAAAAATTAGAATTATTAATTATTAAGTAGTATATAGCAGTATAATGGTTTATGTATTTAGGCATTACGGGGTTTAGAAGTTTACTAATTTAACTGTGTATGTATTTAGTGATTTATAGGTTTTATTTAAGAAAAAAAATAAAAATAATTATTTTTATTATTTTTTGATATTTTCAAAGGTTATAACCTTTGAAAATATAATGATTTTTAAATTATTTTAAAAAGTAAATAAATATTTATTTATAATAATCATAATAATTATATATCATATAAATTCAATATAAAGAATTTTTTTGATAGATATTCTAATAATTATCAAAAAATTAATTAAAAATCTAATTTGAATAAGATTGATATTACTTAAAATATAATATCAAAACCTAAAATGATTCAAAAGCAAAGCAAAATATATTACTGAATATTAATTATTTGTTTTTCAATTTTTATTCTTTTTATAAGCTTATCAATTTTTTGATGAAAAATAATTTTTATAAATTATATTTTTAACTCAATTTATTTTATAATTAATATATATATATAAATAAAAAACTAAACAATCAAAATGAATTTTTTAAATTATAATAAAAACATCTAAAAATGAGATTTATTAATTATTATTTAGGGTAAGCCCGTTTAAACGATTATCTATATAGGGGTAATGGGATTTTGTAGTTTAGTGATTTAAGTGTTTAGGCATTCAGTGATTTATAGGTTTTATATAAATAATGAAATAATAAAAAATTATTTTTTTTGTTTTTTCACATGTTCAAAGGTTATAATATTAGAAAATATAATAATTATAAATTTTTTTTCAAAAGGGAATACAATATTTAGTAATAATAATTATTAAATCTATATATTATATAAAATAAATATAAATATTTTTATTGATAAATATTCTAATAATGATCAAAAATAAATTATTAATTTATTATTAATAAGTAAGATATCAATTAAAATATAATTACAATACCTAAAATGATTCAGAAACAAAGTAAAATATATTACTATATAATAATTTTTTGTTTTTAATTTTATTCTTCTTTTAATAAGTTTATCTATATTTTTTTGTTGAAAAATAATTTATATAAATTATATTTGTCTAACTTATAATTTATTTTGTAATTAATATTTATATAAAAATAAACAAATAAATAATTAAAATGAATATTTAAAATTATAATGATAAAAATAAAAATGTGATTTATTATTTATTATTTAGGATATACCTGTTTAAAAAATTTATCTATTTAGGGTTTTCGAGATTTAGAAGTTATTGATTTAAGTATTATGCATTTAATGGTTTATAGCTTTTATTTAAACAATGAAATAACAAAAAATTTATTTTTGATATTTTTTCAAATTTTCAGATGTCATAACATTTGAAAGTATAATAATTTTAAAATTTTTTAAAAATGTGAATGCAATATATAGTAATAATAATTATTATAACTATATATAATATAAACTAAATATAAACAATTTTATTGATAATATTATGTCAATTATCAAAATATAAATTAATAAACTATTATTAATATGATAGATATAAATTAAAATATATTTAAAAACCTAAAATGATTTAAAATCAATGTAAAATTTATTACTAAATAATAATTTTCTTTTACTAGTTTTTGCAACATTTTATAAGCTTATATATTTTTTTGTTGAAAAATATATTATTAAAATTATATT
The DNA here is from genome assembly GCA_029783825.1 of Sapria himalayana. NCBI lineage: Eukaryota > Viridiplantae > Streptophyta > Magnoliopsida > Malpighiales > Rafflesiaceae > Sapria > Sapria himalayana. The sequence continues at coordinate 45,749 of JAREIK010001792.1, forward strand.
TGTCACTCATAATTTATTTTGTAATTAATATTTCTATAAATTATTTAAATTATATTTAAGGTTTACGAGTTTAATGGTTTAGGTAGTTAGGGGTTTCGGGGTTTAGGAGTTTAGAGATGTATGTATTTATGCATTTAATGGTATATAAGTTTTATTTAAACAATGATATAATAAAAAATTTATTTTTGTTATTTTTTTTAATTTTTTAAGGTTATAACCATTGAAAATGTAATAATTATTAAATTTTTTTATATGTGAATACTATATTTAGTTATGATAATTTTAATAATTATTTATCATGTTAATTCAATATAAATAATTATATTGATAGATATTATATTAATGATCAAAAAATAAATTAATAAGCTATTTTTAATAAGATAGATATTTTTTAAAATATATTTGCAAAACGTAAATTTAATCAAAATCAAAGTAAAATATAATACTTAATAATAATTTTTTTGATGTTTTGCTTCTTTTTATAAGTTTATATTTTTTTGTTATTAAAAGTAAATTATTTAAATTATATTTGTCTTCCACATAATTTATATTTAATTTATAATTCTATACAAATAAACTAAAAAATAATTAAAATGAATATTTAAAATTATAATGAATACAAATAAAATTGAGATTTATTATTTATTATTCAGGATATATCGGTTTAATAGTTTAAGTATTTAGGTGTTTTGTAGTTTAGGAGTTTAGTGATTTAATTGTTTAGACCTTTAGAGATTCATAGTTTTTTTAAAAGAATGAAAAAATAAAAAATTTAATTTTTTGATTTTTTTTAATTTTTGAAGGTTGTAACCTTTGAAAATATAATAATTTTTAATTTTTTTTAAATGTGAATATAATATTTAGTTATAATAATTTTAATAATTATATATAATGTAAACTCAATATAAATAATTTTATTGATAGATATTATATAATGATCAATAAATAAATTAATAAACTTGTATTTATGAGAATGATATAAATTAAAATATAATTATAAAATCTAAAATGATTAAAAATCAAAATAAGGTATATTATTAAATAATAATTTTTTATTTTTAAAATTTTGCCTCATTTTATAAGCATATATATTTTTTTGATGAAAAATAAATTATTTAAATTATAAATGTCGCACTAATAATTTATTTTGTAATTAATATTTCTATAAAAATAAATTGATAAATAATTAAAATGAATATTTAAAATTATAATGAATACTTATAAAAAAAAGATATATTATTTATTATTTAGGGTATACCTATTTAATGGTTTAAGTTTTTTGTGGTTTTGGGGTTAAAGAGTTTATTGATTTATATGGTTGCACATTTAGGTTTTTATAGGTTTTATTTAATCAATGAAATAAAAAAAATTATTTTTATGAATTTTCGTGATTTTCAAAGGTTATAACCTTTGAAAATATAATAATTTTTTAATAGTTATAAAATATGAATACAATATTTAGTTATAATAAATTAAAAATTATATTTGTTGTAAATTCAAAATAAAAAAATTTATTAATATATATTATTATAATGATCAAAAAATAAAATATTAAACTTTTATTATTAAGATATATATTAATTAAAATATATTTACATAAAGCAAAATAATTCAAAATCAAAGTAAATTTTATTACTAAATAAAATTTAAATTTTTGAAATTTTGTTTATTTTTATAAGCTTATCTTTTTTTCTTAAAAAATAATTTATTTAAATTATATATGTCTCACACATTATTTAATTTGTAATTAATATTTCTATTAAAATAAATTAAAAAATAATTAAGATGAATATTTAAAATTATAATGAATACAAATAAAAATGAGATTTATTATTTATTATTTTGGTTATATAGGTTTAATGGCTTAAGGACCTAGGGGATATTGGTGTTTAAGAGTCTAGAGAACTAAATGTTTAGGCATTTAGTGGTTTATAAGTTTTATTTAAATAATAAAAAAATAAAAAAATTATTTTTGCGATTTTTTATCTTTTTTGAAGGATATAACCTCTGAAAATATAATAAATTTTAAATTTTTTTCAAATGTAAATATAATATTTAGTTATAATAATCTTAATAATTATATGTCATTTAAATTCAATATAAATATTTTATTTGCTAGATATTATAATTATAATCAAAAAAAATTAATAAACTATTATTAATAAGATAGATATTATTTAAAATATATTTGCAAAATCTAAATTTATTCAAAATCAAAGTAAAATATATTACTTAATAATAATTTTTTTAATGTTTTGCATTTTTTATAACTTTATTTTTTTGTTATTATAAATAAATTATTTAAATTAATTTGTCTTACTCATAATTTATTTTGTAATTTATAATTTTATAATAAAAAACTAATAATAATTAAAATAATTATTTAAAATTATAATGAATACAAATAAAATTGAGATTTATTATTTATTATTCAAGATATACCGGTTTAATGGTTTAAGTGTTTAGGTGTTTTGGGGTTTAGGAGTTTAGTGATTTAATTGTTTAGACCTTTAGTGTTTTATAGTTTTTATTTAAAGAATGGAAAATCAAAAAATTTAATTTTTTGATTTTTTTTATTTTTTGAAGGTTATAAGCTTTGAAAATATAATAATTTTTAATATTTTTTAAATGTGAATATAATATTTAGTTATAATAATCTTAATAATTTTATATAATGTAAACTAAAAATAAATAATTTTATTGATAAATATTATAATAATGATCAATAAATAAATTAATAAACCAGTATTAAAAAGAATGATATAAATTAAAATATAATTGTAGAATCTAAACTGATTCAAAATAAAAATAAGATATATTAATAAAAAATAATTTTTTATTTTTAAAATTTTGCCTCTTTTTATAAGCATATATATTTTTTTTTATGAAAAATAAATTATTTAAATTATATCTCTCACTAATAATTTATTTTATAATTAATATTTCTATAAAAATAAACTGATAAATAATTAAAATGAATATTTAAAATTATAATGAATACTAATAAAAATGAGAATTAGGATTTATTATTTAAACTATACTAATTTAATGTTTTGAGTATTTATGAGCTTCGGGAATAAGGAGTCCAGTCATTTTAGTATTTAGTCATTTGGTGGATTATAGGTTTTATTTAAAAAATAAAATAAAAAAAAGTAATTTTGTTATTATTTCTCATTTTTGAAGGTTATAACCTTTGAAAATATAATAATTTTTAATTTTTTTTTGAAAAGTGAATACAATATGAAATTAATAATCATAATAATTAAATATCATATAAACTCAATATAAATTATTTTATTGGTATATATTATAATAATGATCATAAAAAAATAATAAACAATTATTAATAAGATAAATATTGTTTTAAATATATTTGCAAAACCTATAATGAATCAAAATCAAAGTGAAATATTTTATTAAATATTAATTTTAAATTTTTGTATCAATTTATATGCTTATATATTTTTTGATTAAAAATAAATTATTTAAATTATATTTGTGTCACTAATAATTTATTTTTTAATTTTTATTTCTATAAAATTAAACTAATAACTAATTAAGATGTATGTTTAAAATTATAATGAATACTAATAAAAATGAGATTTATATTTATTATATATAGTATACCGGTTTAATGGTTAAATTTTTTAGGGGTTTTGTCATTTAGAAGTTAATCAATTTATGTTTTTAGGCATTTAGTGGTTTATAGGTTTTATTTATATAATAAAAATGAATTTTTTTTTTGATTTTTTCTGTTTTTTAAAGGTTATAATATTTTAAAAGAAAATAATTTTTAAAATTTTTCAAAATGTGAATACCATGTATAATTATATTAATCTTACTAATTATATATCATATAAATTAAATATAAAAAATTTTAATGATAGATTATATAAAAATGATCAAAAATTAAATTAACAAACTATTATTAAAAATCTAAATATTAATTAAAATATATTTACATAATACAAAATGATTCAAGATCAAATCAAAATATATTACTAAATAATAATATTTAATTTTTAAATTTTCCTTCTTTTTTTAAGCTTCTATTTTTTTTTGATTAAATATAAATTATTTAAATATTATTTGTCTCATTCGAAATTTATTTCGAATTACTTTTTCTAAAAAATTAAACTATAAATAAATAGAAATATAAATGATATTTATTATTTAATAAGTAGAATATAGCTATTAAAAGGTTTATGTATTTGAGGGTTTCGAGGTATATGAGCTTACTGATTTATGTAAGTAATCATTTAATGATATATAGGGTTTATTTAAAAAATGAAATAACAAAAAATTTATTTTTATTATTTTTTATCATTTTTTAAGCTTATAACTTTTGAATATATAATAATTTTTAAATTTTTTTTCAAAAGTTAATACAATATTTATTTATAATAATCATCATAAATATATATCATATAAATTCAATATAAACAATTTTATTGATATATATTCTAATAATTATCAAAAAATAAATTAGAAATCTATTATGTATAAGGTTGATATTACTTAAAATATAATATCAAAACCTAAAATGATTCAGAAGCAAAGCAAAATATATTACTAAAAAATAATTATTTGTTTTTAAATTTTTATTCTTTATAAAAGCTTATCTATTTTTTGATGAAAAATAATTTTTATAAATTATATTTTTAACTCATAATTTATTTTATAATTAATAAAGATATACAAATAAAAAACTAAAATTCAAAATATTTTTTTTAAATTATAATGAAAACAAATAAAAATGAGATTTATTAATTATTATTTAGTGTATACCAGTTTAAAGGATTATCTATATAGGGCTATCGGATTTTGTAGTTTAGTGATTTAAGTGTTTAGGCATTTAGTGGTGTATAGGTTTTATTTAAACAATGAAATAATAAGAAAAATATTTTTTTATTTTTTCACATTTTCAAAGGTTATAAACTTTGAAAATATAATAATTTTAAAATTTTTTTCAAAAGTGAATATATTGTCTTGTCATAATAATCATTATATTTATATATCATATAAATTTAATATAAACATTTTTATTGATAAATATTCTAATAATGATCAAAAAATAAATTAGTAATCTATTATTAATAAGATATATATTATTTAAAATATAATTACAAATATTAAAATGATTCAGTAGCTAAGCAACATATATTACTATATAATAATTTTTTGTTTTGAAATTTGTTTTTAAAAATTTATTTATATTTTTTTTGATGAAAAATAATTTATATAAATTATATTTGTTTAACTCATAATTTATTTTGTATTTAATATTTATATATAAATATACGAATAAATAATTAAAATTAAAATTTAAAATTATAATGAAAAAAAAATGAGTTTTATTATTTATTATTTAGGCTATACCGGTTTAATTTAAATTAGATCTATCTAACTAATAATTTATTTTGTAATTAATATTTCTAAACATATAAACTAATATTGTTTAAGTATTTTAAGATTTTGTCATTTAGCAATTTAGCTATTTATGTTTTTAGGCATTTAGTGGTTTATAGGTTTTATTTAAATAATAAAATAACAAAAAAAATTTTTTAATTTTTCTCATTTTCATAGGTCATAACCTTTGAAAATATAATAATATTTAATATTTTTTGAAAAATGAATATAATATTTAGTTATAATAATATTAATAATTATATATCATATTAATTCAATATAAAAAATTTTATTAATAAATATTATAAAAATGATCAAAAATTAAATTAATAAACTATTAATAATAAGATAGATATTAATTAAAAAATATTTACAAAACCCAAATTGATTCAAAATTAAAGTAAAATATATGACTTAATAATATTTTTAAATTTTTAAATTTTTACTTATTTTATAAGAGTAAATACTTTTATTGATTAAAAATAAATTATTTAAATTATTTTTCTCGCACTCATACTTTATTTATAAATAAATATTTCTATAAAAATAAACTAATAAATAATTAAAATGAATATTTAAAATAATTATAAATAGAAATAAAAATTAGATTTATTAATTATTAAGTAGTATATAGCGGTTTAATGGTTTATGTATTTAGGCATTACGATGTTTAGGAGGTTACTGATTTAACTGTGTATGCATTTAGTGGTTATAGGTTTTATTTAAAGAATAAATAAACAAAAAATTTATTTTTTTTATTTTTTGATATTTTCAAATGTTATTACCTTTGAAAATATAATAATTTTTAAATTTTTTTCAAAAGTGAATTTAATATTTAGTTATAATAATCATTATATTTATATTACATATAGATTCAATATAAATATTTTTATTGATAAATATTCTTATAATGATCAAGAAATAAATTAATAATCTATTATTAATAAGATATATATCAATTAAAATATAATTACAAAACCTAAAATGATTCAGAAGGAAAGCAAAATATATTACTATATAATAAATTTTTGTTTTGAAATTTTTTCTTCTTTTTATAAGTTTATCTATATTTTTTGATGAAAAATAATTTATATAAATTATATTTGTCTAACTCATAATTTATATTGTTATTAATATTTAATAAAAATAAACGAATAAATAATTAAAAAGAATTTTTTAAATTATAATTAAAAAAATAATATTGAGATTTATTTTTTATTATTTAGGGTATACCAGTTTAAAAGGATCATCTATTTAGGGTTTTCGAGATTTCGGAGTTATTGACTTTAGTGTTTAAGCATTTAGTAGTTTATAGGATCTATTTTAACAATGAAAGAATAAAAAAATTATTTTTGATATTTTCTCACATTTTCAAAGGTTATAACCTTTGAAAATAAAATAATTTTAAATTTTTTAAACAAAGTGAATACAATATTTAATAATAAGAATCATTATAATTATATATAATATAAACTAAATATAAATAATTTTATTGATAGATATGAAATCAATTATCAAAAAATAAATTAATATGCTATTATTAATATGATAGATATAAATTAAAATATATTTGCAAAACCTAAAATTTTTCAAAATCAAAGTAAAATTTATTACCAAATAATAATTTTTTTTTTAATTTTTTCATCTTTTCATATGCTTATATTTTTTTTTGATGAAAAATAAATTATTTAAATTATATTTAAGGTTTACGAGTTTAAAGTTTTAAGTGTTTAGGGGCATTTGTGTTTAAAAATTTATAGATTTATGTGTTTAGGCATTTACTGGTCTATATGTTTTATTTAAACAATGATATAACAAAATATTTATTTTTATTTTTATTTTTATTTTCTAATTTTTTAAGGTGATAACCTTTGAAAATATAAAAATTTCTAAATTTTTTTCAAATTTAAATATAATATTTAGTTATAATAATCTTAATTAATATAAGTCATTTAAATTCAATATAAATAATCACATTGCTGGATATTATAAGAATGATGAATAAATAAATTAATAAACTATTATTAATAAGATAGATATTATTTAAAATATATTTGCAAAATCTAAATTTATTCAAAATCAAAGTATATTTTACAAAATAATAATTTTTTTAAATATTTTGCTTTTTTTATAAGTTTATATATTTGTTATTAAAAATAAATTATTTAAATTATATTTGTCTTCCTCATAAATTATTTTGTAATTTATAATTCTATAAAAATAAACTAATAAATAATTAAAATATATATTTAAACTTATAATGAATACAGATAAAATTGAGATTTATTATTTATTATTCAGGATATACCGGCTTAATGCGTTAAGTATTTAGGTGTTTTGGGGTTTAGTCATTTAAGTGATTATGTCTTAAAAGATTTTATCTAATTTTTGAAGGTTATAAACTTTGAAAATATAATGATTTTTAATTTTTTATAAAATGTGAATATAATATTTAGTTATAATAATCTTGATAATTATATATAATGTAAAATCAATATAAATAATTTTATTAATAGATATTATAATAATGATCAATAAATAAATTAATAAACTATTATTAATTAAATGATATAAATTAAAATATAATTGCAAAATCTAAATTTTTCAAAATTAAATTAAAATAAATTACTAAATAATAATATTTTGTTTTAAAAATTTTGGCTCTTTTTATAATCTTATATTTTTTTGATGAAAAATATATTATTTAAATTATATCCGTCTCACTAATAATTTATTTTGTAAATAATATTCAATAAAAATAAATTGATAAATAATTAAAACGAATATTTAAAATTATAATGAATACTAATAAAAATGAGATTTATTATTTATTATTAAGAGTATACTAATTTAAAGGCATATGTATTTATGTGCTTTGGGGTTTAGGAGTTTAGTCATTAAGAATTTAGCTATTTTGTGGTTTATAGATTTTTATTTAAAAAATCTAATAATTAAAAATTTATTTTTTTATTTTTTCTTATTTTCAAAGGTTATAACCTTTGAAAACATAATAATTTTTAAATTTTTTTAAAATATGAAAATATTATTTTGTTATAATTATCTAAATAATTATAAATTATGTAAATTCAATATAAATAACTTTTTTTATAGATATTATGATGCCGATAATAAAATAAATTAATAAACTATTATTAATAAGATAGATATTAAATAAAATTTATTTGCAAAACCTAAAATGATTCTAAATCAATGTAAAATATATTAATAGGATAGATATTAAATAAAACTATTATTAATATGATAAAATATACAGGTTTAAAAGATTATATATTTAGGAGTTTTGGGATTTAAGAATTTAGTGATTTAAGTGTTTAGGCACTTAGTAGTTTATAGGTTTTATTTAAAAAATAAAATAACACAAATTTTTTTTTTTATAATTTGTTCTCATTTTAAAAGGTTATAACCTTTGAAACTATCACAATTTTTAAATATTTTTTAATGTGAATGCTATATTTAGTTATGATAATCTTAATAATTATATATCATGTAAATTCAATATAAACAATTATATTGATATATATTATAATAATGATCATACAAAAGATTAACAAACAATTATTAATAAAATAAATATTGTTTAAAATATATTTACAAAACCTAAAAAGATTCTAAATCAAAGTGAAATATTTTACTAAATATTAATTTTAAATTTTTAAATTTTTGTATCCATTTATAAGCTTATATATTTTTTGATGAAAAATAAATTATTTAAATTATATTTGTCTAACTATTAATTTATTTTTTAATTTATATTTCTATAAAAATAAACAAAGAAATAATAAAAATGTATATATAAAATTATAATGAATACTAATGAAAATAAGATTTATGATTTATTATTTAGGGTATACCTATTTAATGCTTTAAGTTTATTGTGAAATTGGGGTTAATGAGTTTATTTATTTATATGTTTGCACATTTTGGTGTTTATAGGTTTTATTTAATCAAAAAAATAACAAAAAATTTATTTTTATGAATTTTCGTGATTTTCAAATGTTATAACCTTTAAAAATATAATAATATTTTAATATTTATAAAATATGAATACAATACTTTGTTATAATAATCTTAAATATTATATTTGTTGTTAATTCAATATAAAAAAAATTATTAATATATATTATTATAATGATCATAAAATTAAATAATAAACTATTATTAGTAAGATAGATATTAATTAAAATATATTTGCAGAAACCAAAATAATTCAAAATCAATGTAAATTTTATTACTAAATAAAATTTTAAATTTTAGAAATTTTGTTTATTCTTATAAGCTTATTTTTTTTTTCATAAAAAATAATTTAATTAAATTATATCTGACTCACTCATTATTTATTTTGCAATTAATATTTCTATGAAAATAAACTAAAAAATAATTAAAATGAATATTTATAATTATATTGATTACAAATAAAAATGAGATTTATCATTTATTATTTAGGTTATATAGGTTTAATGGTTTATATATTTAGGGGGTTTTGGGCTTTTGGAGTCTAGAGATTTAAATGTTTAGGCATTTAGTGATTTATAAGTTTTATTTAAATAATAAAATAATAAAAAATTATTTTTGTGATTCTTTATCATTTTGAAGGTTATAACTTTTGAAAATATAATAATTTTTAAATTTTTTTCAAATGTAAATATAATATTTAGTTATAATAATCTTAATAATTATAATACATTTAAATTGAATATAAGTAATTTTATTGTTATATATTATAAAAATGATCAAATAATAAATTAATAAACTTTTATTAATAAGATTTATAGCAATTAAAATATAATTGCAAAACCTATATATAATGATTAAAAATCAAAGTAAAATATATTACTAAATAATACTTTTTTGTTTTTAAATTTACTTCTTTTTATAAGCTTATATTTTTTTTGATTAAAAATAAATTATTAAAATTATATTTGTCTAACTCATTATTTATTTTGGGATTAATATTTCTATAAAAAATAAACTTATAAATAATTAAAATGAATATTTAAAATTATAATGAATACAAATTAAAATGAGATTTATGATTTATTATATGTGGTATACTGGTTTAATGATTTGATTATTTAGGAGTTTTGTTATTTAGGAGTTTATCAATTTATGTTTTTAGTCATTTAGTGGTTTATAGGTTTTATTTATTTAATAAAAATAAAAAAATTATTTGTAGATTTTTTCTGTTTTTCAAAGGTTATAACCATTAAAAGTAAATTAATATTTAAAATTTTTTTAAATGTGAATATAATATTTAGTTATAATAATATTAATAATTATATATGATATAAATTCAATATAAATAATTTTATTGATAGATATTATAATAATGATCAAAAATTAAATTAATAAACTATTAATAATAAGATTGATATTAATTAAAAAATATTTACAAAACCCAAATTGATTCAAAATTAAAGTAAAATATATTACTGGATAATAATTTTTAATTTTTAAATTTTTACTACTTTTATAAGTGTATATATATTTTTTGATTAAAAATAAATTTTTTAAATTATATTTATCGCACTCATAATTTATTTTGTAATTAAAATAAGTATAAAAATAAACTAATAAATAATTAAAATGAATATATAAAATAATAATAAATTGAAATAAAAATTCAATTTATTAAGTAGTATAAAGCAGTTTAATGGTTTAAGTATTTAGGCATTACGAGGTTTAGGAGTTTACTGATATAACTCTGTAAGCATTTAGTGGTTTATAGGTTTTATTTAAAAAATAAAATAACATAAAATTTATTTTTATAAATTTTTCATATTTCCAAAGGTTATAACCTTGGTAAATATAATTATTTTTAATTTTTTTTCAAAAGTGAATTCAATATTTAGTTATAATAATCATTATATTTATATATCATATAAATTCAATATAAACAATTTTATTGATAAATATTCTTATAATGATCAAAAAATAAATTAATAAATGATTATTTATAAGATAGATATCAATTGAAATATAATTACAAAATCTAAAATAATTCTAAAGGAGAGCAAAATATATTACTATATAATAAATTTTAGTTTTTAAAATTTTTATTCTTTTTATAAGTTTATCTATATTTTTTAGATGAAATATAATTTATATAAATTATATTTGTCAAACTCATATTTTATTTTGTAATTAATATTTATATAAAAATAAAATAAATAAATAATTAAAATGAATATTTAAAATTATAATGAAAAAAATAATATTGAGATTTATTATTTATTATTTAGGGTTACCTGTTTAAAAGGATTATTAATTATTATTTAGGGTTTTAGAGATTTACGAGTTATTGAATTAAGTGTTTAGGCATTTAGTGGTTTATAGGCTTTATTTAAACAATGAAATATCTAAAAAATATATATTTTTTATTTTTTCTCATTTTCAAAGGTTATAACCTTTGAAAATATAATAATTTTAAAATTTTTTTCAAAAGTGAATTCAATATGTAGTTATAATAATCATTATATTTAAATATCATATAAATTCAAGATAAACACTTTTATTGATAAATATTCTAATAATGATCAAAAAATAAATTAATAATCTCTTATTAATAAGATAGATATCAATTAAATTAAAATTACAAAACCTATAATGATTCAGAAGCAAATCAAATTATATTACTATATAATAATTTTTTGTTTTTAATTTTTTTTTCTTTTAATAAGTTTATCTATATTTTTTTTGATGAAAAATAATTTATATAAATTATAATTGTCTCCAACTCATAATTTATTTTGTAATTAATATTTATATAAAAATAAACAAATAAATAATTAAAATGAATATTTAAAATTATAATGAAAAAAATAAATATGAGATTTATTATTTATTATTTAGGATATATGTGAATAAAAAAATTATCTATTTAGGGTTTTTGAGATTTAGAAGTTATTCATTTAAGTATTTAGGCATTTAGTGGTTTATTGGTTTTGTTTAAACAATGAAATGAAAAAAAAATTATTTTTGATATTTTTTCACATTTTCAAATGTTATAATGTTTGACAATATAATAATTTTAAAATTTTTTAAAAATGTGAATACAATATTTAGTAATAATAATCATTATAATTATATATTTATATAAACTAAATATAAATAATTTTATCGATAGATATGTTATCAATTATCAAAAAATAAATTAATATGTTATTATTATTATTATGATGGATATAAATTAAAAATAGAATTGCAAAAGGTGAAATTATTCAAAATCCAATTAAAATTTATTACTAAATAATAATTTTTGTTTTATATTTTTTGCTTCTTTTTATTAGCTTATATAATTTTTTGATGAAAAATAAATTATTTAAATAATATTTGTATCACTCATAATTTATTGATAATTAATATTTTAATAAATTATTTAAATTATATTTAAGGTTTACGAGTTTAAAGGTTTAAGTATTTAGGGGCTTTTGTGTTTAGGAGTTTAGAGGTTTAAGTGTTTAGGCATTTAGTGGTTTAAAAGTTTTATTTAAACAATGATATAAATAATTACATTGCTAGATATTATAATAATGATCAATAAAAATTTAATAAACTATTATTAATAAGATAGATATTATTTAAAATATATTTGCAAAATCTAAATTTATTCAAAATCAAAGTAAAATATATTACGTAATAATAATTTTTTTAATGCTTTGCTTATTTTATAACTTTATATTTTTGTTATTATAAATAAATTATTTAAATTAATTTGTCTTACTCAAAATTTATTTTGTAATTTATAATTCTATAATCATAAACTAATAAATAATTAAAATAATTATTTAACATTATAATGAATACAAATAAAATTGAGATTTATTATTTATTCTTCAGGATATACTGGTTTAATGGTATATGTATTTAGGTGTATTTTGGATTAGGAGTTTAGTGATTTAAGTGTTTAGACATTAGTGATTTATAGTTATTATTTAAAGAATTAAAAAACAAAAAATTTAATTTTTTGAATTTTTTTGAATTTTGAAGGTGTAACCGTTGAAGATATCATAACTTTAAATTTTTTTAAATGTGAATATAATATTTACTTATAATAATTTTAATAATTATATATAATGTAAACTAAATATAAATAATTTTACTAATAGATATTATAATAATGATCAATATATAAATTAATAAACTAGTATTAATAAGAATGATATAAATTAAAATATAATTGTAGAATCTAAAATGATTCAAAATCAAAATAATATATATTACTAAATAATAATTATTTATTTTAAAAATTTTGCCTCATTTTATAAACATATATATTTTTTTGATGAAAAATAAATTATTTAAATTATATTTCTCTCACTAATAATTTATTTTGTAATTAATATTTACATAAAAATAAATCGAAACAAAATAAAAATGAATATTTAAAATTATAATGAATACTAAAAATGAGATATATGATTTATTATTTAGGGTGTACCTATTTAATGGTTTATGTTTTTTGTTGTTTGGGGTTAAGGAGTTATTTGATTTATATGTTAGCACATTTAGGTGTTTATAGGTTTTATTTAATCAATGAAATAATAAAAAATTTATTTTTATAAATTTTCTAATAATCTTTCTAAAATAAATTAATAATTATATTTCTAAAATGTGAATACAATACATAGTTATAATAATCTTAATAATTATATTTGATGTAAATTTTATATAAACAATTTTATTAATATATATTATTATAATGATCAAAAAATAAATTAATAAACTATTATTAATAAGATAGATATTAATTAAAATATGTTTGCAGAACCCAAAAATAATTCAAAATCAACGTAAATTATATTACTAAATAAAATTTTAAATTTTTGAAATTTTGTTTATTTTTATAAGCTTATTCTTATATATAAAAATATATTTAAATTATATGTCTCACTCATTATTTATTTTGTAATAAATATTTATATAAAAATAAACTAAAAAATAATTAAAATGAATATATAAAATTAAAATGAATAGAAATAAAAATGTGATTTATTATTTATTATTTAGGTTATATAAGTTTAATGGTTTAAGTATTTAGAATGTTTTGGGGTTAAGGAGTCTAGATATTTAAATGATTAGGCATTTAGTGGTTAATAAATTTTATTTAAATAACAAAATAATAAAAAAAATATTTTTGTGATTTTTTATCATTTTTGAAGGTTATAACCTTTGAAAATATAATAATTTTTAAATTTTTTTCAAATGTAAATATAATATTTAGTTATAATAATCTTAATATTTATAAGACATTTAAATTCAAAATAAGTAATTTTATTGATAGATATTATAATAATGATCAAAAAACAAATTAATAAACTATAATCAATAAGATTGATAGCAATTAAAATATAAATGCAAAACCTATAATGATTCAAAATCAAAGTAAAATATATTACTAAATCATAATTTTTTATTATTAAATTTTTACTTCTTTTTATAAGCTTATATTTATTTTTTGATTAAAAATAAATTATTAAAATTATATTTGTCTCTCTTTATTTATTTTCCAATTTATATTACTATAAATAATAAACTAATAAATAATTAAAATGAATATTTAAAATTAGAATGAATACAAATTAAAATGAGATTTATTATTTATTATATTTGGTATACCAGTTTAATGGATTGTTAATTTAGGAGTTTTGTCGTTTAGGAATTTAGCAATTTATGTTTTTAGGCATTTAGTGGTTTATAGTTTTTATTTATTTAAAAAAAATAAATTTTTTTATTGATTTTTTCTAATTTTCAATGGTTATAACCTTTAAAAATAAAATAATTTTTAAAATATTTTGAAATGTGAATACCATGTATAATTGTATTTATCTTACTAATCATATATCTTATAAATTCAATATAAACAATTTTAATGATAGATAGCATAATAATGATCAAAAATTAAATTAATAAACTATTATTAATAATATTAATATTAATTAAAATATATTTACATAACACAAAATGATTCAAAATCAAATCAAAATATATTACTAAATAAAAATATTTAATTTTCAAATATTTCCTTCTTTTTATAACCTTATATTTTTTATTGATCAAAAATAAATTATTTAAATAATATTTGTCTCACTTAAAATTTATTTTGTAATTAATTTTTCTAAATAATTAAACTATAAATAATTAAAATTAATATTTAAAATTATAATAAATAGAAATGAAAATGAAATAACAAAAAATTTATTTTTATTATATTTTCTCATTTTTTAAGGTTATAACCTTTGAATATATAATAATTTTTAAATTTCATTTCAAAAGTGAATATAATATATATTAATATAATAATAATAATTATATATCATATAAATTCAATATAAACAATTTTATTGATAGATATTCTAATATTTTCAAAAAATAAATTAAAAATCTATTATGAATAAGATTGATATTTCTTAAAATATAATATCAAAACTTAAAATGATTCAAAAGCAAAACAAAATATATCACTAAATTATAATTATTTGTTTTTAAATTTTTATGATTTTTATAAGCTTATCTATTTATTGATGAATAATATTTTTAATAAATTTTATTTTTAACTCATAATTTATTTTATAATTAATAAATATATAAAAATAAAAAACTAAACAATAAAAATTAAATTTTAAAATTATAATGAAAACAAATAAAAATGAGATTTATTAATTATTATCTAGGGTATAACGGTTTAAAAAATTATATATACAGGGGTATTGAGATTTTGTAGTTTAGTTATTTAAGTGCTTAGACATTTAGTGGTGTATGGGTTTTATTTAAACAATGAAATAACAAAAAAATTATTTTTTTTATTTTTTGACATTTTCATTTGTTTTAATCTTTGAAAATATAATAATTTTAAAATTTTTTAAAAAGTGTACTATATTTAGTTATTATAATATTTATATTTATATAACATATAAATTCAATATAAACATTTTTATTGAAAAATATTTTAATAATGATCAAAAAATAAATTAATAATCTATAATTAATAAGATGGATATCATTTAAAATATAATTAAAAAACCAATTATGATTTAGAAGCAAAGCAAAATATATTACGATATAATAATTTTTTGTTTTGAAATTTTTTTATCTTTTAAAAAGTTTATCTATATTTTTTTGATGAAAAAAAATTTATATAAATTATATTTGTGTAAATCTTAATTTATTTTGTTATTAATATTTATATAAAAATAAACAAATAAATAATTAAATTGAATATTTAAAATTATAATGAAAAAAATGATATTTATTATTTATTTTTTAGCATATACCGGTTTAATTTAAATTAGATCTGTCTCACTAATAATTTATTTTGTAATTATTATTTCTATAAAAATAAAATGATAAATAATTAAAATAAAAATTTAAAATTATTCTGAAAAAAAATTAAAATGCGATTTATGATTTATCATTAATGTATACTAGTTTAATGGTTTTGACATTTAGGAGTTTATAGATTTATGTTTTTAGGACATTAGTATTTTATAGGTTTTATTTAAACAATAAAATAACAAAAAAAAATTTGTAATATTTTCTCATTTTCAGAGGTTATAACATCTCTAAATATAATAAAATTTACGATTTTCTGAAATGTGAATACAATATTTAGTTATAATAATATTAAAAATTATATATCATATAAATTGAATATAAACAATTTTATTGATAGATATTATAATAATGATCAAAAATTAAATTAATAAATAATTAATAATAAGATAAATATTAATTAAAAAATATTTAGAAAACCCAAATTGATTCAAAATTAAACTTTTTTGAAAATATAATAAATTTAAACTTTTTTGAAATGTGAATACAATATTTAGTTATAATAATTTTAATAATTATATATCATATAAATTCAATATAAACAATTTTATTGATAGATATTATAATAATGATCAAAAATTAAATTAATAAATTATTAATAAAAAATTAATAAACTATTATTAATAAGAATGATTTAAATTAAAATATAATTGCAAAAACTAAAATTATTCAAAATCAAAATAAAATATCTTACAAAATAATAAATCTTTGTTTTTAAAATTCTGTCTC
This sequence comes from Sapria himalayana, assembly GCA_029783825.1. NCBI lineage: Eukaryota > Viridiplantae > Streptophyta > Magnoliopsida > Malpighiales > Rafflesiaceae > Sapria > Sapria himalayana. The sequence continues at coordinate 63,236 of JAREIK010001792.1, forward strand.
TTTTTATAATCATATATTTTTTTTTTGATAAAAAATAAATTATTTATAATAGATATGTCTCTCTAATAATTTATTTTGTAATTAATATTTCTATAAAAATAAACTGATAAATAATTAAAATAAAAATATAAAAGTATACTTAATAAAAATTAAAATAAGATTTATGATTTATTATTAATGTATACCAATTTAATAGTTTAAGTATTTAGAAGTTTTGTCGTTGAGGAGTTTAGTGATTTATGTTTTTAGGCATTTAGTGGTTTATAGGTTTTATTTAACAATAAAATAACAAAAATTAATTTTGTAATTTTTTGTCATTTTCATTGGTTATAACCTTTGAAAATATAATAAAAATTAAACTTTTTTGAAATGTGAATACAATATTTAGTTATAATAATTTTAATAATTATATATCATATAAATTCAATATAAACAATTTTATTGGTAGATATTATAATAATGATCAAAAATTAAATTAATTAACTATTAATAATAAAATTAATATTAATTAAAAAATATTTACAAAACCCAAATTGATTCAAAATTAAAGTAAAAAATATTAAGGATAATAATTTTTAATTTTTAAATTTTAAATTTTTACTTTTTTTATAAGTGTATATATTTTTTTTGATTAAAAATAAATTATTTAAAATATATTTCTCACACTCATAATTTATTTTGTGATAAATATTTATATAAAAATAAACTTATAAATAATTAAAATGAATATTTAAAATAATAATAAATTCAAATAAAAATAAGATTTTTTAATTATTAAGTAGCATATAACGGTTTAATGGTTTATGTATTTAGGCAATACTGGCCTTAGGAGTTAACTGATTTTATTGTGTATGCATTAAGTTGTTTATAGGTTTTATTTAAAAATTAAAATAACAAAATATTTATTTTTATTATTTTTTGATATTTTCAAAGGTTATAACATTTGAAAATATAATAATTTTAAATTTTTTCAAATGTGAATTCAATATTTAGTTATAATAATCATTATATTTATATATCATATAAATTCAATATAAATAATATTATTGATAAATATTTTAAAAATGATCAAAAAATAAATTAATAATCTATTATTAATTAAATAGATACCAATTAAAATTTAATAAAAAAACCTAAAATAATTGAAAAGAAATCAAAATATATTACTATATAATAATTTGTTGTTTTGAATTTTTTTTTTCTTTTAAAGTGTTTATATATATTTTTTTGATGAAAATTAATTTATATAAATTATATTTGTCTAACTCATAATTTATTTTTTTATTAATATTTATATAAAAATAAATAAATAATTAAAATAAATTTTTAAAATTATAATGTAAAAGATAATATTGAGATTTATTCTTTATTATTTTGGGTATACCAGTCTAATTTAAATTAGATCTGTCTCACTAATAATTTATTTTGTAATTAATATTTCTATAAAAATTTTAAATTATACTGAATAAAAACATAAATTAGATTTATGAATTATTATTAATGTATATCAGTTTAATTTTTTAAGAATTTAGTGGTTTATAGGTTTTATTTAAACATTGAAATAATAAAAAAATTATTTTTGATATTTTTTCATATTTTCAAAGGTGATAACCTTTGAAAATATAATAATTTTTAATTTTTTTTAAAATGTGAATACAATATTTAGTAATAATAATATTTAATTTTTAAATTTTTACTTCTTTTTTTAAGCTTCTATTTTTTTTGATTAAATATAAATTATTTAAATATTATTTCTCTTATATGAAATTTATTTTGAATTAATTTTTCTAAAAAATTAAACTATAAATAATTAAAATAAATATTTAAAATTATAATAAATATAAATATAAATGAGATTTATTATTTAATAAGTAAAATATAATTATTAAAAGGTATATGTATTTAGTGGTTTAGGGGTTTATGAGCTTACTAATTTAAGTAAGTAATAATTTATTAATCTATAGGTTTTATTTAAAAAATAAAATAACAAAAAATTTATTTTTATTATTTTTTTTCATTTTTTAAGGTTATAAGTTTTGAAAATATAATAATTTTTAAATTTTTTTCAAAAGTGAATACAATATTTATTTATAATAATCATAAGAATTATATTTCATATAAATTCAATATAAATAATTTAATTGATAGATATTCTTATAATTATCAAAAAATAAATTAAAAATTTATTATGAATAAGATTGCTATTACTTAAAATATAATAACAAAACCTAAAATGATTCAAAAGCAAAGCAAAATATATTACTAAATAATAATTATTTGTTTTTAAATTTTTATTCTTTTTATAAGCTTATCTATTTTTTGATAAAAAATAATTTTTATAAATTATATTTTTAACTCATAATTTATTTTATAATTAATACAGAAATACAAATAAAAAACTAAAAATCAAAATAATTTTTTTAAATTATATTGAAAACAAATAAAAATGAGATTTATTAATTTTAATTTAGTGTATACCAGTTTAAAGGATTATCTATTTAGAAGTATCAGGATTTTGTAGTTTAGTGATTTTAAGTGTTTAGACCTTTAGTGGTGTATAGGTTTTATTTAAACAATGAAATAATAAAAAAATATCTTTTTTATTTTTTCACATTTTCAAAGGTTATAACCTTTGAAAATATAATAATTTTAAAATTTTTTCAAAAGTGAATTCACTATTTAGTTATAATAATCATTATATTTATATATCATAAAAATTCATAATAAACTATTTTATTGATAAATATTCTAATAATCAATAAAAAATAAATTAATAATCTATTATTAATAAGATATATATGAATTATAATATAATTACAAAACATAAAATGATTCAGTTGCAAAGCAAAATATATTACTATATATTAATTTTTTGTTTTGAAATTTTTTTGTTCTTTTAAAAAGTTTATCTATATTATATTGATGAAAAATAATTTATATAAATTATATTTGTATTCCTCAAAATTTATTTTTAATTAATATTTATATAAAAATAAACAAATAAATAATTAAATTTGAATATTTAAAATTAAAATTAAAAAAAATGAGATTTATTCTTTATTATTTAGGATATACCGGTTTAATTTAAATTAGATCTGTCTCACTAATAATCTATTTTGTAATTAATATTTCTATAAAAATAAACTGATAAATAATTAAAATAAAAATTAAAATTATACTGAATAATTAAAATAATATATTTTGTTCCTCTCTCAAATCTAGAATGATTGCTAAAGCTCTATCCAAAATAATAGGAGCTTTTACTTTATCTTTATTATGTATCATCATATTTGATGTTGAATCACTATGCTATCAAAGGTAATTTGACTCATGTACGCTAACAGACTAAAACAAAGTTGTACCCCTATGTGTTGAAATAGCTAGTTGTTGAGGATGCTATTTATATTGATTAATGTAATTTCTTCGAAAATATCTTTCATGCACACACTCAAATCAATTTTTTTAAAACATAGTTCACCTCTAAAAAAATAACCACCTTGTAGCATATTAAAACAAACTAGCCCCAGGGCGGTTTGAGCAGGTGAAGAAGTATGTGCTCTCTTTCAACCAAGAATCAAAAAATTTATTTTATTGGCATGTCTAAGCTCTTTTCTTATATCCTCATGGATATGAAAAGTATCATTTCTTTTTTTTATATTAAATGAGTTATGTATACAAGCTCGTAATACCCAAAAAGGTGTAAATGAATCATATTCAAATGTATAAAATGTTTTAATCATTGCTCAAAATATTAGTCTTGCATATTGACACTTGAGGTCACATATCAAAGGAAAAAGCCATTGTGATATTTGCAATCCCAAGAATTTTAGCTATAGAAAGTTATAAAGAGTAGTAATTGAGCTTTAACTATTTCTAGGGTCATGACTTTTGCTCTTGAGGAATGTCCAAAGTTACAATCATTCATAGTGCAATGACTTTGCAATATAAAGATAAAATCCAGAAGCTATTGTCATTTCCAATACTGTGACTTAGTACTATAGTGATTAAATATGTATTCATGATCATTCTTAGTGCCATGACAATATGTTCAACAAAGAGACACAAGTTATGGCATATTCTGATCGATATTATTTTGTGTTCTAGAGACAAAATATACAATCATGACCATTTCTAATGCTACAATAATTTAAATCAAGAAAGAGATAGAATCCATAGCTCACCACTTGAGTCATGACTTTGTGTTACATATACAAAAAGATAAATCTGTGACATTCCTAAAAGTTGTGAATTTCAATTTAGATTTAACACTAAGTCATTTGATTATAAAAGTGCAAAACATGATATTTAGGATTTAGGGTTTATGGGTTAGGCTTATAGTTTATGGTTTAAGGTTTAAGATTTAAAGTTTAGGGTTTATGGTTTTTTTTGTTTTTTTTTTGGAAAATACACACTATATTTATCATTTAGGCACACAACATACAAGAGTCTAAAAAGCTGACTAATTTAGGCCAACCCACCAAATCCTATGCATCTTGATAATTCTATGCATAAAATACATAAAAAAACATAATGCCTAATAATTCCAAGCATACGAATACAACTAAAATCACATGGCATTCTCGTACTATGCACTGCATCCTTTCCATGTATTGAGTCATTATGCGCATTGTGTCCTTTCCATTCGGATTTGTCCAAGCCTTTTGGAGTAACCTGAATGATGCACCATATTAAAACTATGCAAATATAAAATTGTGCATGTGTGTGACATGCAACATCAAGCATTTGCCTATGTCATTGCTATGCAATGGAATACATGTAAAACTAAATACCCCTAAATCCACAAGTCCATTTCTACAACACTTTGTCAATTCATTCTCACCTCGGAATTCCACATTCTTTTGCTCCAATGATCATCAAAAGAGTATCTCTTGGGTTAGAATGCTTCCTCCTCAAGCTCCAAGAAGTGGCTGTATGTTGCACCAAAAAAATATCAAAAAATATGCATGCATCGGTGTGAATGTGTGATGAGGTCCTTCTAATAGTGTAATTATCTATGCGTACAACCAAGCTAGAATACAAGTAAAATTATAAAATGCTATAACGATGGGTCTTCTGCTCCCGAGAGTGTAGCATCGCCTAATGTGTATTTACAAAATGCATTTTTTGGCCCCACTTAGAGATACTCATGGGTCCAGTTGCCCTCATTGCATGCTACATAGAGAACAGACAAGATTTTGTCTATGAGTATGTCATGGTCCGTCTCTACAAGTACATGGTTCATAAAAGTCCAAAATACAAATAAGACTACATACATAAACTACAAGTTTGAATCTTTCGCTCCCGTGTAGCTCATCTGGACTCCATTGCTTATTGGCACTGCTTGGTGATCGTTCGGATTTTTTTGGCTCTCAAATTAATCATGGATTACCCGCTACTCCTGGTGGGCGATGGTTGGGTGGCCCTCTATGCTGCCAGATTGGGCTAGTTGGACCCACTCATAGCTACTCCTGGGTTTACTCCCGACCACTTTGCTCGGCCTCATTAGTTGTCTGAATGTTATCATCCCGGCTTGCTAGTGGGGCCCTCTACAAGCTACTGGCTCAAACTTCTTGCTGCTTCCAGGACTTGCTAGCCCCTCTAAATGCTACACCAAAATGGACAAGAATATGTGCACATGTGTATTGTGGTCCATCGCTATGTGTCTGTGGTGCAGCAGTATCAAGGTATAGAAGTTTAGTAATTTAAGTATTTAGGTATTTTGTGGTTTATAGGGTTTATTTAAATAATTAAATAACAAAAAAATTATTTTTTTGATTTTTTCTCATTTTTAAGGTTATAACCATTGAAAATAATATATTTTATAATTTTTTTTCAAATGTTAATACAATATTTAATTATAATAATCATAAAATTAAATATCATGTAAATTCAATATAAATAATTTTATTGATCGATATTATAATACTTATCATAAATAGATTAATAAACTATTATTAAAAAGATAGATATTAATTAAAATATATTTGCAAAACCTAAAACGATTCAAAATCTAAGTAAAATATATTACTAAATAATAATTTTTTATTTTTAAATTTTTGATTCTTTTTATAAGCTTATAAATTTTTTTGATGAAGATAAATTATTTAAACTATATTTGTCTCATTCATAATTTTATTTTGCAATTAATATTTCTATAAAAATAAACTAATAAATAATTAAAATGAATATTACAATTATAATGAATACTAATAAAAATGAGATTTATGATTAATTATTTAGGGTATACCGGTTTAATTGTGTAAGTATTTAGGAGTTTAGAAGTTTAGTGATTTAAGTGTTTAGGCATTTAGTAGTTTATATGTTTTATTTAAATAATGAAAAAATAAAAAAATTATTTTTCAAATTTTTTATCAATTTTGAAGGTTATAACCTTTATAAATATAATAATTTTTAAATTATTTTCAAATGTGAATATAATATTTAATTATAATAAACTTAATAATTATATATCATTTAAATTAAAAATAAACAATTTTATTGATAGATATTAATAAACTAAATATAAATATAATAATGATCCAAAAAAAATTAATAAACTATTATTTATTGATAGATATTTATATATTATTTATAAATATTTAAACCTTTAAAGATGGTTTAAATGTTTAAGTATGTAAGTGTTTTGTGGTTTTGGGGTTTAAAAGTTTAATGATTTAAGCATTTAGGAATTTAGTAGTTTATAGGTTTTATATAATCAATAAAATAACAAAAAATTTATTTTTGTGATTTTATCTCATTTTCAATGATTATAACCTTTGAAAATAATAGAATTTTTAAATTATTTTCAAATGTAAATATAATATTTAGTTATAATAATCTTTATAATTATATATCATGTATAATCAATATAAACAATTTTATTGATAAATATTCTAATAATGATCAAAAAATAAATTAATAATCTATTATTAATAAGATAGATATCAATTAAAATATAATTACAAAACCTAAGATGATTCAGAAGCAAAGCAAAATATATTACTAGATAATAATTTTTCGTTTTGAAAATTTTTTTTCTTTTAAAAAGTTTATCTATAATTTATTGATGAAAAATACTTTATATAAATTATTTATGTCTGGCACAATTTATTTTGTAATTAATATTTATATATAAATAAACAAATAAATAATTAAAATGAATATTTAAAATTATAATGAAAAAAAATAAGATTTATTATTTATTATGTAGGGATACTCTTTTAATTTTAATTAGATCTGTCACACTAATATTTTATTTTGTAATTAATATTTCTATAAAAATAAATTGATAAATAATTAAATTAAAAATTTAAATTTATACTGAATAAAAATTAAAATGAGATTTATTATTTATTATTAATGTTTACCAGTTTAAAAGTTTAAGTATTTAGAGGTTTTGTCTTTTAGGAGTTTAGCGAGTTATGTTTTTAGGAATTTAGTAGTTTATAGGTTTTATTTAAATAATGAAATAACATAAAAAATATTTTTGATATTTGTTCACATTTTCAAAGGTTATAACCATTGAAAATATAATAAATTTAAATTTTTTTTTTAAATGTGAATACAATAATTAATAATAATAATAATTATTATTATATATAATATAAGCTAATTATAAACAATTTTTTTGATAGATATGATATCAATTATGAAAAAATAAATTAATATGTTATTATTAATATGATAGATATAAATTAAAATATAATTAAAAAAGATAAAATGATTCAAAAATAATGTAAAATTTATTACTAAAAAATAATTTTTGTTTTATAGTTTTTGCTTCTTTATATAAGCTTATATATTTTTTGATAAAAATTAAATTAATTAAAATTATATTTGTATCATTCATAATTTATTTTGTAATTAATATTTCAATATATTATTTTAAATTATATTTAAGGTTTACGAGTTTAAAGGTTTAAGTATTTAGGGGCTTCGGGGTTTAGGAGTTAAGAGATTTATGTGTTTAGGCATTTAAAGGTTTATAAATTTTATTTAAACAATGATATAACAAAAATTTATTTTTGTTATTTTTTATCATTTTTGAAGGTTATAACCTTTGAAAATATAACAATTTTTAAATTTTTTTTATATGTGAATACTATATTTAGTTATGATAATCTTACTAATTATATATCATGTAAATTCAATATAAACAATTATATTGATAGATATTATATTAATGATCAAAAAATAAATTAATAAACTATTATTAATAAGAAAGATTTTATTTAAAATATATTAGCAAAACATAAATTTATTCAAAATCAAAATAAAATATATTACTAAATAATAATTTTGTTTAATGAATACAAATAAAAATAGAGATTTATTATGTATTATTTAGGATATACTAGTTTAATGGTTTAAGTATTTAGGTATTTTGGGGTTTAGTGATTTAAGTGTTTAGGCCTTTAGTAATTTATAGTTTTTATTTAAAGAATGAAAAAATATAAAATATAATTTTTTGATTTTTTTTTAATTTTTGAAGGTTATAACCTTTGAAAATATAATAATTTTTAATTTTTTTAAAATGTGAATATAATATTTAGTTATAATAATCTTAATAATTATATATAATGTAAACTCAATATAAATAATTTTATTAATACATATTATAATGATGATCAATAAAAAATTAATAAACTATTATTAATAAAAATGATATAAATTAAAATATAATTACAAAATCGAAAATGATTCAAATTTAAAATAAAATATATTATTAAATAATAAATTTTTGTTTTTAAAATCTTGCCTCTTTTTATAAGGATATCTATTTTTTTTGATGAAAAATAAATTATTTATATCATGATATAAATTATTTATATCGTGATGAAAAATATAAGTAATTATATATTTTTGATGAAATATAATTACAATATAAACTCATCATCCGATCGCTCCGGTTAAATGAATCGAAAGAAATTTTAATATAAAATGTTTGTAATTTTATTTTCGGGTGGCTGTTTTTGGACCTTTGGAAATGTTCATCAGTTTTCTCTCATCTCTTGAGCGATTAATCGTGACTATTCTGTGCACTGCATAAAGTAAGACATTTCTATTTCTTTAATCTGTAATGCATTAGCATTTTCTTGTGGATTTAGCTAGTCGTACTGAGCGACTAGCAAACCACGTTATCTTCGGTATTTATTTCTCATTTTTTGATTCTATCATGGATGGTTGCTGAATTGTGATATATATATATTGCTTGTTTTATGTTGTTTCTGTGTTTCTGTATCTCAATCTCACTACCGTGCAAGCGCAATTGCCCAACAATTATATATGGTATACTGGTTTAATGGATCGATTAATCAGGGGTTTTGTCGTTTAGGAGTTTAGCAATTTATGTTTTTAAGCATTTAGTGGTACATAGGTTTTATTTATATAATAATATAATTTTTTTTTTATATTTTAGATTTTCAAAGGTTATAACCTTTGAAAATAAATAATTTTTAAAATCTTTTGAAATGGGAATACCATGTATAATTATATTAATCTTATTGATTATATATCATATAAATTCAATATAAATAATTTAAATGATAGATATTATAATAATGATCAAAAATTAAATTAATAAACTATTATTAATAATAAAAATATTAATTAAAATATATTTACATAACACAAAATGATTCAAAATCAAATAAAAATATATTACTAAATAATAATATATAATTTTTAAATTTTTCCATCTTTTTATAAGCTTATATTTTTTAATGATTAAAAATAAATTATATAAATAATATCTGTCTCACTCGAAATTTATTTTGTAATTAATTTTTCTAAAAAATTAAAATATAAATAATTAAAATGAATATTTAAAATTATAATAAATAGAAATAAAAATGAGATTTATTATTTATTAAGTAGTATATAGCTGTTATAAGGTTTATGTATTTAGGTGTTTCGAGTTTTATGAGCTACTGATTTAAGTAAGTAAGCATTTAGTGGTCTATAGGTTTAATTTAAAAAAGAAATAAAAAAAATTATTTTTTGTATTCTTTCTCATTTTTAAGATTATAACCTTTGAAAATATAATAATTTTAAATTTTTTTCAAAAGTGAAAACAATATTTATTTATAATAATCATAATAATTATATATCATATAAATTCAATATAAACAATTTTATTCATAGATATTCTAATAATTATCAAAAAATAAATTAAAAATCTATTATGAATAAGATTGATATTACTTAAAATATAATATCAAAACATAAAATAATTCAAAAGCAAAGCCTAATTTATTACTTAATAATAATTATTTGTTTTTAAATTTTTATTCTTTTTATAAGCTTATCTATTTTTTGATGAAAAATTATTTTTATAAATTATATTTTTAACTCATAATTTATTTAATAATTAATATATATATATATATATAAATAAAAAACTTAACAATCAAAATGTATTTTTTAAATTATAATGAAATTAAATATAAATGAGATTTATTAATTATTATATAGGGTATACCAGTTTAAAAAATTATCTATATAGGGGTATCGAGATTTTGTAGTTTAGTTATTTAAGTGTTTAGGCATTTAGTGATTTATAGCTTTTATTTAAACAATGAAATAACAAAAAAAAATATTTTTTTTTATTTTTTCACATGTTCAAAGGTTATAATCATTGAAAATATAAAAATTTTAAAACTTTTTTCAAAAGTGAATACAATATTTAGTTATAATAATTATTAAATTTATATATTATATAAATTCAATATAAACATTTTTATTTATAAATATTTTAATAATGATCAAAAAATAAATTAATAATCTATTATTAATAAGTTAGATATCAATTAAAATATATTTACAAAAACTAAAATGATTCAGAAACAAATCAAAATATATTACTATAAAATATTTTTTTGATTTTAATTTTTTTCTTCTTTTATTATGTTTATCTATATTTTTTTGTTGAAAAATAATTTATATAAATATTTGTATAACTTATAATTTATTTTGTGATTAATATATAAAAATAAACAAATAAATAATTAAAATGAATATTTAAAATTATAATTAAAAAAATAAAAATGAGATTTATTATTTATTATTTAGGATATACATGTTTAAAAAATTATCTATTTAGGGTTTTCGAGATTTAGAAGTTATTGATTTAAGTAATTATGAATTTAATGGTTTATAGGTTTTATTAAAACAATGAAATAACAAAAAATTTATTTTTGATATTTTTTCTAATTTTCAAATGTCATAACATATTAAAATATAATAATTTTAAAATTTTTAAAAAATGTGAATACAATATTTAGTAATAATAATTATTATAACTATATATTATATAAAATAAATATAAACAATTTTATTGATAAATATTATATCAATTATCAAAAAATAAAATAATAAACTATTATTAATATGATAGATAAAAATTAAAATATAATTAAAAAACCTAAAATACTTTAAAATCAAAGTAAAATTTATTACTAAATAATAATTTTTTTTAGTTTTTTGCATTATTTTATAAGCTTATATATTTTTTTGATGAAAAATATATTATTTAAATTATATTTGTCACTCATAATTTATTTTGTAATTAATATTTCTATAAATTATTTAAATTATATTTAAGGTTTATGAGTTTAAAGGTTTAGGTATTTAGGGGTTTCGGGGTTTAGGAGTTTAGAGATTTATGTATTTAGGCATTTAATGGTTTATAAGTTTTATTAAAACAATTATATAACAAAAAATTTATTTTTGTTATTTTTTGTCATTTTTGAAGGTTATAACCTTTGAAAATATAACAATTTCTAAATTTTTTTTATATGTGAATACTATATTTAGTTATGATAATCTTAATAATTATATATCAAGTTATTTCAATATAAACAATTATATTGAAATATAAAATATTAATTATCAAAAAATAAATTAATAAATTATTATTAATAAGATAGATATTATTTTAAATATATTTGCTAAACGTAAATTTATTCAAAATCAAGGTAAAATATATTACAAAATAATAGTTTCTTTGATGTTTTGCTTCTTTTTATAAGTTTATATTTTTTGTTATTAAAAGTAAATTATTTAAATTATATTTGTCTTCCTCATAATTTATTTTTAATTTATAATTCTATAAAAATAAACTAATAAATAATTAAAATGGATATTTAAAATTATAATGAATACAAATAAAATAGTGATTTATTATTTATTATTCACGATATACTAGTTTAATGGTTTAAGTATTTAGGTATTTTGGGGTTTAGTGATTTAAGTGTTTAGGCATGTAGTGATTTATAGTTTTTTTTTTAAGAATTAAAAAATAAAAAATTTAATTTTTTGATTTTTTTTCATTTTTGAAGGTTATAACCATTGAAATTATAATAATTTTTAATTTTTTTTAAATGTGAATATAATATTTAGTTATAATATTCTTAATAATTATATATAATGTAAACTCAATAAAAATAATTTATTGATAGATATTATAATAATGAGCAATAAAAAATTAATAAACTATTATTAATAAGAATGATATAAATTAAAATATAATTACAAAATCTAAAATGATTCAAAATAAAAATAAAATATATTACTAAATAATAAATGTCTGTTCTCTCACAAATAATTTATTTTTTAATTAATATTTCTATAAGAATAAACATGTAAATAATTAAAATAAAAATTTAAAATTATACTTATTAAAAATTAAATTGAGATTTATTATTTTTTATTAATGTACACTTGTTTAATAGTTAAAGTTTTTAAAAATTTTTTCGTTTAGGAGTTGAGCAATTTATGTTTTTAGGCATTTAGTGGTATATAGGTTTTATTTAAACAATAAAATAACAAAACAAAATTTGTAATTTTTTCTCAATTTCATAGGTTATAACCTTTGAAAATATAATAATATTTAAAATTTTTTGAAATGTGAATACAATATTTAGTTATAAATATATTAATAATTATATATCATATAAATTCAATATAAACAATTTTATTGATAGATAATATAATAATGATCAAAATTTAAATTAATAAACTATTAATAAAAAGATTGATATTAATTAAAAAATTTTTACAAAACCCAAATTGATTCAAAATTAAAGTAAAATATATTACTGGATAATAATTTTTAATTTTTAAATTTTTACTTCTTTTATATGCATATATATTTTTTGATTAAAAATAAATTAATTAATATATATATATGTCGCTCTCATAATTTAATTTATCATAAATCTTTCTATAAAAATAAACTCATAAATAATTTAAATGAATATTCAAAATTATAAAAAATAGAAATAACAATTAGATTTATTAATTATTAAGAAGTATATAGCGGTTTAATGGTTTATGTACTTAGGCAATAAGAGGTTTAGATGTTTACTAATTTAACTGTGTCTGCATTTAGTGGTTTATAGGTTTTATTTAAAAAAAATAAAATAATAAAAAATTTATTTTTATTATTTTTTGATATTTTCAAAGGTTATAACATTTGAAAATATAATAATTTTTAAATTTTTTTTAAATGTGAATACAATATATAGTTATAATAATCATTATATTTATAAATCATATAAATTCAATATAAACAATTTTGTTGATAAATATTCTAATAATGATCAAAAAATAAATTAATAATCTATTCTTAATAAGATAGATATTAATTAAAATATAATTACAAATCCTAAAATGATTCAAAAGGAAAGCAAAATATATTACTATATAATAATTTTTTGTTTTGAAATATTTTTTTCTTTTAAAAAGTTTATCAATAGTTTTTCGATTAAAAATTATTAATATAAATTATATTTTTCTAACACAATTTATTTTGTAATTAATATTTATATATAAATAAACAAATAAATAATTAAAATGAATATTTAAAATTATATTTAAAAAAGAAATGAGATTTATTATTTATTATTTAGGGATACAAGTTTAATTTAAATTAGATCTGTCTCACTAATAATTATTAAATAATATTTTTAATAATTGAACATATAATAATATTCAAAATTTTTTGAATTTTAATACAATATTATGTTATAATAATAATAATTATTATATATCATATAAATTAGATATAAATAATTTTATTGATAATATTATAATAATGATAAAAAAATTAAATTTATAAACTAATAATATTAAGATAGATATTAATTAAAAATATTTACAAAACCCAAATTGATTCAAAATTAAAGTAACTTATATTACTTGATAATAATTTTTAATTTTTAAATTTATAGTTCTTTTATAAGTGTATATTTTTATTAGATAAATAATATATTATTTAAATTATATTTGTCCCACTCATAATTTATTTTGTAATAAATATTTCTAAATAAATACACTAATAAATAATTAAAATGAATATATAAAAATATAATAAATAGCAATAAAAAATAGATCTATTAATTATTAAGTAGTATTTAAAGGTTTAATGGTTTATGTATTTAGGCATTACGGGGTTTAGGAGTTTACTGATTTAATTTTATGTGCATTTAGGAGGGCTGCTCATGGGACTCAGAGATTCGCGACCCCATCGGAAGTCTTGTCTCGAACGAATCGGGAGTGAAAAAAATCTGTTGACTTTGACTTTTCCTGTCCCGTTCTGTCACGTATTATTTCTTTTGGGACGGTTCCAGATATTAAGCAATATCCATCCTAAGAACCATCTCGCCCTAAAAAACCTGATACTAGAACCATGAATATATATATATATATAACATGAAGATACCACCAATTCTGCTACTGCCCATCCAATTTCGACGCACCTATTGTTGTTCCGAAGAGTTCCAGGCCACCTCATGCCGTTCTAGCCGTGTTTAGTTAGGTCCACCCCTTGTGAAGAAAAGTGTTGTACCTTTGAGAGGTGAGCATTTTCATATGAGATGTTGTGCTCATATTTTAAACTTAATTGTCAGAGATGGCTTTGCAGTCGTTGAGGGTGCTATTCAAAAAATTAGAGGTGTGGAAAAAATGTGAGTAGTCCTAAAAGATTACATATGTTTAAGTTATGTGTTGAAGAAGCAAACTTGACATCTGGATCTTCATTGCAATTAGATTTTCCTACAAGATGGAATTCAACTTATTTGATGCTACAAACTGATATAAAATATCAAAAAGAATTTGATAAGTTGGAAGACAAAGACAAAAGGTTTTCGAACGAGTTTGGTTCAAACGTCCCAACTGAGAGTGACAGAACAAATGCTAAAATTTTGTCTCGTTTCTTGAAAAATTTTTATGAGGTAACTTGTAAATTTTCTGGCTCATAATATTCTACCGCTAGTGTTTATTTTCCTAAGATTATTCGAATTTTGAAAAAAATTGAGCTTTGTGAAAATAGTAGAGATACAATGGTGTCTAAAATGGGTATGAAAATGAGGCATAAATTCAACAAATATTGGGGTTCTCTTCAGTCAAGAAATATTATGCTTTTTGTAGTAGTTGTGTTGGATCTTAGATATAAGCTCAAATATCTCAAGCTTAAGTACACTTAGCATTATGGAGATGAATTGACTAAAATTTTGGTGAAAAAGGTTATAAATGCTTTAAATGAGATGATGGATGATTATAAAGATTTAAATAAAGTTGAATCAAAAGAAGATGATTTCTCTTCTACTGTGTTGAATAAAAATGATGATTCTTTGATGGTAGTGGTACTTATGTTGATGCTTTTTTTGTTGAATTGGAGAAAGAAGAAGAAGTTGTATCTTTGGAAGAGTTGGATATGTACTTGGAGGACAGATTTGAAAAAAATAGAATTGATTTTGAAACTTATAAACTGGTAGAAGGTAAATGTGGTTAGGTATCCTTCTTTGGCAAATGTCGCAAGGGAAGTATTTGCTATCCAAGCATCTACTATGGCCTACGAATCTACATTTAGCACTGGGGGGGAACGTTAGATAAATTTAGTAGTTCTTTAACACCTATTACTAGTGAAGTTCTCATATGTCTACAAGATTGGTGAGGAGCTCAAACAAACATATTGAAATTGAAGAATTATTTTAAGACCTTGATGATAATGAATCGGGTTAGTATACAAATCTTGTAAATATTAATTTCACTTTTACTTATTGTAATCATTCAATTTAATAAAAATATGGTTCAAATACAATTTTCAGAGGGGTCACAATATCCAAATATTCTTCCAACTATAGTTGGCCAACTAAATTTGGAATGGGTGTATTAAATTTTATAAGGTAATATTTTGTTTTTTTATTACTCTTTCATCTTAGAAATTTATGTCTACATGATTAACATGTTTTCATCTTTGGCTGTCCTTCTACAGTGGAGGAATAAATGGAGGAATTATAGAAGAGATAATTAATTGGGTTTGGATTTTCATTGCTGTTTTAGGATGGACCTTTTAAATGATTATTATCATGGTTGTTATTAGTTATATTTTTTGTGTTATATTAAGCTGCCTAATTTTAGAAATTACTTAAGTAGAAAATGCTGCTACCAATGTTTGTGGTTATCTTTAGCTATTCCTTAATATTTTAAGTAATTGTTTAAAAAATGTAGTATTGCTATTATGGTTAACTTTAACTCGGCTGAACAAAGCCAACTTGTGAAAAAATAAAGAACCAAATTAAACACACAACTCGGTCCCATTCTATTTAACATTTCTATCCTTTTCTGCACATCAAAGCTTTTGACAAGGTAATGGAACTCATTTGCAGTATTCAGCCTATTTGACAAAACAAAATTGACCCAATTTGAGTTTGAAAGATACATAACTAAGGAATGATAAATGGTACAACAAAAGGTTTCGACATGAATTAACTTAGCTGGTTTGAAGAAAATAAATTGAAAAAAATGTGCGAACTCCGTTCCGTCCAGAAACCAATTTCTCCTACCCAAAATCCCCGATCTACATCCCGTCCCTTCCCGATATTTTCAACCTATGGGACGGGTCTGGATCTTCAAAAAAAATCTTTAAACTAATGGAAGGGACTGGAGATTTGTAATCCCCATCCCGTTCTGTCCCATGAGCACCCCTAGCTTTGAATGCTTATAGGTTTTATTTAAAAAATAAAATAACAAAAAATTTATTTTTATTATTTTTTTATATTTTCAAAGGTTATGACCTTTGAAAATATAATAATTTTAAAATTTTTTTAAAATGTGAATACAATATTTAGTTATACTAATCATTATATTTATATATTATATAAATTCAAAAAAAACAATTTTATTGATAAATATTCTAATAATAATCAAAAAATAAATTAATAATCCATTAATAATATGATAGATATTAATTAAGAAATAATTACAAAACTCAAAATGATATAGAAGCAAAGAAAAATATATTACTATATAATAATTTTTTGTTTTAAATTTTTTCTTCTTTTAATAAGATAATCTATAATTTTTTAATGAAAAATAATTTATATAAATTATATTTGTCTAACACATAATTTATTTTGTAATTAATATTTATATATAAATAAACTAATAAATAATAAAAATGAATATTTAAAATTATAATGAAAAAATATATATATTTATTATTTATTATTTAGGTATACCGATTTAATTTAAATTAGATCTGTATCACTAATAATATATTTTGTAATTAATATTTCTATAAAAATAAACAGATAAATAATTAAAATAAAAATTTAAAATTATACTGAATAAAAATTAAAATGAGATTTATTATTTATTATTAATGTATACCAGTTTAATAGTTTAAGTATATAAAGGTTTTGTCGTTAAGAGTTTAGAGATTTATGTTTTTTGGCTTTTAGTGGTTTATAGGTTTTATATAAAAAAAATAAAATAAGAAAAAAAATTTTTATAATTTGTTATCAATTTCATAGGTTATAACTTTTGAAAATATAATAATATTTACAATTTTTTGAAATGTGAATACAATATTTAGTTTTAATAATATTAATATTTATATATCATATAAATTCAATATAAACAATTTTATTGCAAGATAATATAATAATGATCAAAAATTAAATTAATAAACTATTAATAAAAAGATAGATATTAATTAAAAAATATTTACAAAACTCAAATTGATTCAAAATTAAAGTTAAATATATTTCTGGATATAAATTTTTAATTTTTTAATTTCTACTTCTTTTATAAGCGTATATTATTTTTGATTAAAAATAAATTAATTAAATTATTTTCGTCGCACTCATACTTTATTTGTAATAAATATTTCTATAAAAATAAACTAATAAATAATTAAAATGAATATTTGAAATTATAATAAATATAAATATAAATATAAATTAGATTTATTAATTATTAAGTAGTATATAGCAGTTTAATGGTTTATGTATTTAGGCATTATAGGGTTAAGGAGTTTACTGATTTAACTGTGTATGCATTTAGTGGTTTAAAGGTTTTATTTAAAAAAATAAAAAAAAATTATTTTTATTATTTTTTGATATTTTCAAAGGTTCCTTTGAAAATATAATAATTTTTAAATTTTTTTCAAAAGTGAATAAATATTAATTTATAATAATCATAATAATTATATATCATATAAATTCTATATAAACAATTTTATTGATTGATATTCTAATAATTATCAAAAAATAAATTAAAATCTATAATGAATAAGATTGATATTACTTAAAATATAATATAAAAACCTAACATGATTCAGAAGCAAAGCAAAATATATTACTTAATATTAATTATTTGTTTTTAAATTTTTATTCTTTTTATAAGCTTATCTATTTTTTATCGAAAAATAATTTTTATAAATTATATTTTTAACTCAATTTATTTTATAATTAATATATATATATAAATAAAAAACTTAACAATCAAAATAAATTTTTTAAATTATAAAGAAAACAAATAGAAATGAGATTTAGTAATTATTATTTAGGGTCAACCCGTTTAAATGATTATCTATATAGGAGTATCAAAATTTTGTAGTTTAGTGATTTAAGTGTTTAGGCATTTAGTGATTTATAGATTTTATTTAAACAATGAAATAAAAAAATATTTTTTTGTTTTTTCACATGTTCAAAGGTTATAATCTTTGAAAATATAATAATTTTAAAATTTTTTTCAAAAGTGAATACAATATTTAGCTATAATAATTATTAAATCTATATATCATATAAATTAAATATAAATATTTTTAGAATAAATATTGTAATAATCATCAAAAATAAATTAATAATCTATTATTAATAAGTTAGATATTAATTAAAATTAAATTACAAAACCTAAAATGATTAAGAATCAAAGTAAAATATATTATTATATATTAATTTTTTGTTTTTAATTTTTTTCTTCTTTTTATAAGTTTATCTGTATTTTTTTGTTGAAAAATAATTTATATAAATTATATCTGTTCAACTTATAATTTATTTTGTAATTAAAATTTATATAAAAATAAAAAAATAATTAATTAAAATGAATTTTTAAAATTATAGTGAAAAAAATAAAAATGAGATTTAGTATTTATTATTTAGGATATACTTGTTTAAAAAATTTATCTATTTAGGGTTTTCGAGATATAGAAGTTATTGATTTAAGTATTTAGGCATTTAATGGTTTATAGCTTTTATTTAAACAATGAAATAACAAAAAATTTATTTTTGATTTTTTTTAAATTTTCAAATGTCTTAACATTTGAAAATATAATAATTTTAAAATTTTTTAAAAATGTGAATAAAATATTTAGTAATAATTATTATTATAACTATATATAATATAAACTAAATATAAACAATTTTATTGATAATATTATATCAATTATCAAAAAATAAATTAATAAACTATTATTAATATGATAGTTATAAATTAAAATATAATTAAAAAACCTAAAATGATTCAAAATCAAAGTAAAATTTATTACTAAATAATAATAAATTTTTTTTAGTTATTGCATAATTTCATAAGCTTATATATTTTTTGGTTGAAAAATATCTTATTTAAATTACATTTGTCACTCATAATTTATTTTGTAATTAATATTTCTATAAATTATTTTAATTATATTTAAGGTTTATGAGTCTAAAGGTTTAGGTATTTAGGGGCTTTGGTGTTTAGGAGTTTAGAAATTTATGTATTTAGTCATTTAATGGTTTATAAGGTTTATTTAAACAATGATATAACAAAAAAATTATTTTTTCTTATCTTTTCTCATTTTTGAAGGTTATAACCTTTGAAAATATAACAATTTTTAAATTTTTTTATATGTGAATACTATATTTAGTTATGATAATCTTAATAATTATATACCATGTTAATTCAATATAAAGAAGTATATTGATAGATATTATATTAATGATCAAAAAATAAATTAATAACTATTATTAATAAGATAGATATTTTTTAAAATATATTTGCAAAACAAAAATTTATTCAAAATCAAAGTAAAATATAATAGTAAATAATAATTTTTTTGTTGTTTTAATTCTTTTTATAAGTTTATATTTTTTTTTATTAAAAGTAAATTATTTAAATTATATTTTTCTTCCACACAATTTATTTTTAATTTATAATTCTATAAAAACAGACTAATAAATAATTAAAATGAATACTTAAAATTATAATGAATACAAAAAAAATTGAGATTTATTATTTATTATTCAAGATATACTACTTTAATGGTTTAAGTATTTAGGTGTTTTGGGGTTTAGTGATTTAAGTGTTTAGGACTTTAGTGATTCATAGGTTATAACCTTTGAAAATATAATAATATTTAAAAATTTTTGAAATACGAATAAAATATTTAGTTATAATAATTTTAATAATTATATATCATTTAAATTCAATATAAACAATTTTATTGAAAGATATTATAATAATGATCAAAAATTAAATTAATAAACTATTAATAATAAAAAAGTTATTAATTAAAAAATATTTACAAAACCCAAATTGATTCAAAATTAAAGTAAAAAATATTACTGGATAATAATTTTTAATTTTTAAAATTTTACTTCTTCTATAAGCGTATATATATTTTTTGATTAAAAATATATTATTTAAATTATATTTGTTGCACTCATTATTTATTTTGTAATAAATATTTCTATAAAATAAACATATAAATAATTAAAGTGAATTTTTAAAATAATAATAAATTGAAATAGAAATTAGATTTCTTAATTATTAAGTAGTAAATAACAGTTTAATGGTATATGTATTTAGGCATTACGGGCCTAAAGAGTTTACTGATTTTACTGTGTATGCATTTAGTGGTTTATAGGTTTTATTTAAAAATTAAAATTAACAAAATATTTATTTTTTTATTTTTTGATATTTTCAAAGGTAGATTTGAAAATATAATAATTTTTAAATTTTTTTCAAATGTGAATTCAATATTTAGTTATAATAATCATTATATTTGTATATCATATAAATTCAATATAAACAATATTATTGATAAATATTATAAAAATGATCAAAAAATAAATTAATAATCTATTATTATAAAGATAGATATTAATTAAAATATAATAAAATAACCTAAAATGATTCAGAAGAAATCAAAATATATTACTATAGAATAATTTGTTGTTTTGAAATTTTTTTATTTAAAAAAGTTTATCCATATTTTTTTGATGAAAATTAATTTATATAAATTATATTTGTCTAACTCATAATTCATTTTTTAATTAATATTTATATAAATATAAATAAATAAAAAATTAAAATGAATCTTTAAAATTATAATGGAAAAAATAATATTGAGATTTATTCTTTATTATTTTGGGTATACTAGTCTAATTTAAATTAGATCTGTCTCACTAATAATTTATTTTGTAATTAATATTTCAATAAAAATAAACTTATAAATAATTAAAAAAAAATTAAAAATTATACTGAATAAAAATTAAAATGAGATTTATGAATTCTTATTAATGTATACCAGTTTAATATTTTAAGTATTTAGAGGTTTTTTCATTTACGAATTTAGCGATTTATGTTTTTAGGCATTTAGTGGTTTATAGGTTTTGTTTAAATAATGAAATAACAAAAAAAATTTTTTTGATATTTTTTCACATTTTCAAAGGTTATAACCTTTGTAAATATTATAATTTTAAAATTTTTTAAGATGTAAATACAATATTTAGTAATAATAATCATTATAATTATATATAATATAAACTAAATATAAACAATTTTATTGATAGATATAAATTAAAATGAAATAATGCAAAAAATATCAAATCCAACCTAAAATTTATTACTTAATAATAATTGTTTTTAGTTTTTGTTTCTTTTTTATAGCTTATATTTTTTTTTGATGAAAATAAATTATTTAAATTATATTTGTATCACTCATAATTTATTTCGTAATTAATATTTTAATAAATTATTTAAATGATATTTAAGGTTTTCGAGTTTAAAGGTTTAAGTATTTAGGAGCTTTTGTGTTTAGGAGTTTAGAAGTTTAATTGTTTAGGAATTTAGTGGTTTATAAGTTTTATTTAAACAAAGATATAACAAATAATTTATTTTTATTATTTTTTAAATTTTTGAAGGTATAATAATTATAATGATCTTAATAATGATCTTAATAATTATAATGATTTTTAAATGTAAATATAATAATTTTTAAAATAATGATCTTAATAATGATCTTAATAATTATAATGATCTTAATAATGATCTTAATAATAAATATAATAATTTTTAAATGTAATATAATATTATAATGATCTTAATAAT
>JAREIK010001792.1:88894-199017 GCA_029783825.1 Sapria himalayana
ACATAAAAAGAGGCAAAATTTTTAAAACAAAATAATATTATTTAGTAATAATTTAATTTAATTTTGAATAATTTTAGATTTTGCAATTATATTTTTAATTTATATCATTCTAATTAATAATAGTTTATTAATTTATTTATTGATCATTATTATAAATATCTATTAATAAAATTATTTATATTGATTTTACATTATATATAATTATCAAGATTATTATAACTAAATATTATATTCACATTTTATAAAAAATAAAAAATAATTATATTTTCAAAGTTTATAACCTTCAAAAATTAGATAAAATCTTTTAAGACATAATCACTTAAATGACTAAACCCCAAAACACCTAAATACTTAAAGCATTATGCCGGTATATCCTGAATAATAAATAATAAATCTCAATTTTATTTGTATTCATTATAAGTTTAAATATATATTTTAATTATTTATTAGTTTATTTTTATAGAATTTTAAATTGCAAAATAATATATGAGGAAGACAAATATAATTTAAATAATTTATTTTTAATAACAAATATATAAACTTATAAAAAAAGCAAAATATTTAAAAAAAATTATTATTTAGTAATATATACTTTGATTTTGAATAAATTTAGATTTTGCAAATATATTTTTAATAATATATATCTTATTAATAATAGTTTATTAATTTAATTATTGATCATTATTATAATAAATAGCAATTTGATTATTTATATTGAATTTAAATGACTTATATTTATTAAGATTATTATAACTAATTATTATATTTACATTTGAAAAAAATTTAGAAATTTTTATATTTTCAAAGGTTATAACCTTCAAAAATTAGAAAAAAATATAAATAAATTTTTTGTTATAGCATTGTTTAAATAAAACTTATAGACCACTAAATGCCTAAACACTTAAATCTATAAACTCGTAAACACAAAAGCCCCTAAATACATAAAACTTTAAACTCGTTAACCTTAAATATAATTTAAATAATTTATTTTTCATCAAAAAAAATTTAAGCGTATAAAAAGAAGCAAAAACTAAAAAACAAAAATTATTATTTGGTAATAAATTTTACTTTGATTTTGAATAATTTTAGGTTTGGCAATTATATTTTAATTTATATCTATCATATTAATAATACCATATTAATTTATTTTTTGATAATTGATATCATATCTATAAATAAAATTGTTTATATTTAGTTTATATTATATATAATTATAATGATTCTTATTACTAAAATTGTATTCACATTTTTAAAAAAATATATAATTATTATATTTTCAAAGGTTATAACCTTTAAAAATGTGAGAAAATATCAAAAATAATTTTTTTTTTATATTTCATTGTTTAAATAAATCCTATAAACGACTAAATGCCTAAACATTTAATTCAATAACTCTGAAATATCGAAAACCCTAAATAGATTATCCTTTTAAACTGGTATACCATAAATAATAAATAATAAATAATAAATCTCAATATTATTTAATTCATTATAATTTAGAATATTCATTTTAATTATTTATTCGTTTATTTTTATTAAATAATAATAACAATATAAATTATGAGTTAGAAAAATATAATTTAAATAAATTATTTTTCATCAAAAAATATAGATAAACTTTGTAAAAGAAAAAAAATTTCAAAACAACAAATTATTATATAGTAATATATTTTGATTTCTTCTAAATTATTTTAGGATTTTTTATTATATTTTAATTGATATCTATCTTATTAATAATAGATTATTAATTTATTTTTTTATCATTATTAGAATATTTATCAATAAAATTGTTTATATTGAATTTATATGATATATAAATATAATGATTATTATAACTAAATATTAAATTATCTTTTGAAAAAAATTTAAAAATTATTATAATTTCAAAGGTTATAACATTTGAAAATATCAAAAAATAATAGAAATAAATATTTTGTTATTTTAATTTTTAAATAAAACCTATAAACCACTAAATGCAAACACAGTTAAATCAGTAAACTCCTAAGGCCCATAATGCCTAAATACATAAACCATTAAACTACTATATGCTACTTAATAATTAAGAGATCTAATTTATATTTCAATTTATTATTATTTTAAATATTCATTTAATTATTTATAAGTTTATTTTTATAGAAATATTTATTACAAAATAAATTATGAGTGTGTCAAATATAATTTAAATAATTTATTTTTAATCAAAAAATATATATGCTTATAAAAGAAGTAAAAATTTAAAAATTATTATCCAGTAATATTTTTTACTTTAATTTTGAATCAATTTGGGTTATGTAAATATTTTTTAATTACTATTAATCTTATTATTAATAGTTTATTAATTTAATTTTTGATCATTATTATAATATATATCAATAAAATTGTTTATATTTAATCTATACGATATTTAATTATTAAAATTCTTATAACTAAATATTGTATTCACATTTCAAAAAATTTTAAATATTATATATTTTCAAAGGTTATAACCTATGAAAATTAATAAATATTTTTATATATCATATATTATTATATGATATTATAAATATTTAAAATATTATTATATTTTAAATATTATTATAACTAAATATTATTATATTTTTATAACCTATGAAAATGACAAAAAATTACATATTTTTTTTGTTATTTTATTGTTTAAATAAAACCTATAAACCACTAAATACATAAAAACATAAATTGCTAAACTCCTAAATGACAAAACTTTTAAATACTTAAACTTTTAAATTGGTATACTTTAATAATAAATTATAAATCTTATTTTAATTTTTATTAATTATACTTTTAAATTTTTGATTTAATTATTTATCAGTTTATTTTTATAGAAATAATAATTACAAAATAAATTAATAGTGAGACAAATCTATTTTAAATAATTTATTTTTTATCAAAAAAAATATATATGCTTATAAAAAGAGACAATTTTAAAAACACAAATTTTTTATTTTGTAATATATTTTATTTTGATTTTGAATCATTTTAGATTTTGCAATTATATTTTAATTTATATCATCTTATTAATAATAGTTTATTAATTTTTTATTGATCATTATTATAATATCTATATATAAAATTATTTATATTGAGTTTACATTATATATAATTATAAAGAATATTATAACTAAATATTATATTAACATTTAAAAAAATTAAAAATTATTATATTTTCAAAAGTTATAACCTTCAAAAATTTAAAAAATTCAAAAAATTAAATTTTTTATTTTTTCATTATTTAAATAAAAACTATAAATCACTAAAGTCCTAAACACTTCAATCACTAAACCCGAAAACACCTTAATAATTAAACCATTAAACTAATATATCCTGAATAATAAATAATAAATCTAAATTTTATTTGTATTCATTATAATTTTAAATATTCATTTTAATTATTTATTAGTTTATTTTTATAAAATTATAAATTAAAAAAAATTATATGGAAGAAAAATATAATTTAAATAATTTACTTTTAATAACAAAAAATAAAAATATATAAAAAGAAGCAAAATATCAAAAAAAATTTTATTTAGTATTATATTTTACTTTGATTTTGAATAAATTTACGTTCTGCAAATATATTTTAAAAAATATTTATCATATAAATAATAGTTTATTAATTTATTTTTTGATCATTAATATAATATCTATCAATATAATAGTTTATATTGAAATAACATGATATATAATTATTAAGATTATCATAACTAAATATAGTATTCACATATAAAAAAAATTTAAAAATTGTTATATTTTCAAAGGTTATAACCTTCAAAAAAGAGAAAAAATAACAAAAATAAATTTTTTGTTATATAATTGTTTTAATAAAACTTATAAACCATTAAATGCCTAAATACATAAATATCTAAACTCCTAAACCCCGAAGCCCCTAAATACCTAAACCTTTAGACTCATAAACCTTAAATATAATTTAAATAATTTATAGAAATATTAATTACAAAATAAATTATGAGTGACAAATATAATTTAAATAATATATTTTTCATCAAAAAAATATATAAGCTTATAAAATGAGGCAAAAAACTAAAAAAAAATTATTATATAGTAATAAATTTTACTTTGATTTTGAATCATTTTAGGGTTTTTAATTATATTTTAATTTATATCTATCATATTAATAATAGTTTATTATTATTATTTTTGATAATTGATATTATTTTTATCAATAAAATTGTTTATATTTAATTTATATTATATATAGTTATAATAATTATTATTACTAAATATTGTATTCACATTTTATAAAAATTTTAAAATTATTATATTTTCAAATGTTATGACATTTGAAAATTTGAAAAAATATCAAAAAAAAATTTTTTGTTATTTCTTTGTTTAAATAAAAGCTATAAACCATTAAATGCCTAAATACTTAAATCAATAACTTCTAAATCTCGAAAACCCTAAATAGATAAATTTTCTAAACATGTATATCCTAAATAATAAATAATAAATCTCATTTTTATTTTTTTCATTATAATTTTAAATAATTATTTTAATTATTTATTTTATTTTTATATAAATATTAAATACAAAATAAATTATAAGTTAGAAAAATAAAATTTATATAAATTATTTTTCAACAAAAAAAATATAGATAAACTTATTAAAAGAAGAAAAAAATTAAAAACAAAAAATTATTATATAGTAATATATTTTACATTATTTCTGAATCAATTTAGGTTTTGTAATTATATTTTAATTGATATTTAACTTATTAATAATAAATTATTAATTTATTTTTGATCATTATTAGAATATTTATCAATACAAATATTTATATTTATTTTATATAATATATAGATTTAATTATTATTATAACTAAATATTGTATTCGCTTTTGAAAAAAATTTTAAAGTTATTATATTTTCAAAGATTATAAACTTTGAACATGTGAAAAAAAAAATATATTTTTTTATTATTTCATTGTTTAAATAAAACCTATAAATCACTAAATGCCTAAACACTAAAATCACTAAACTACAAAAATTCGATCTTCCTATATAGATAATTTTTTAAACTGGTATACCCTGTATAATAATTAATAAATCTCATTTTTATTTAATTTCATTATAATTAAAAAAATACATTTTGATTGTTAAGTTATATATATATATATATATATATATATTAATTATTAAATAAATTATGAGTTAAAAATATAATTTATAAAAATAAATTTTCATCAAAAAATAGATAAGCTTATAAAAAGAATGAAAATTTTAAAACAAATAATTATTATTAAGTAATAAATTCTGCTTTGCTTTTGAATTATTTTATGTTTTGATATTATATTTTAAGTAATATCAATCTTATTCATAATAAATTTTTAATTTATTTTTTGATAATTATTAGAATATCTATGAATAAAATTATTTATATTGAATTTATAAGATACATAATAATTATTATTATTATAAATAAATACTATATTCACTTTTGAAAAAAAAATTAAAAATTATTATA
Source organism: Sapria himalayana (assembly GCA_029783825.1). NCBI lineage: Eukaryota > Viridiplantae > Streptophyta > Magnoliopsida > Malpighiales > Rafflesiaceae > Sapria > Sapria himalayana. The sequence continues at coordinate 94,391 of JAREIK010001792.1, forward strand.
TTTTCAAAGGTTTTAATCTTAAAAAATGAGAGAGAATACAAAAAATAAATTTTTTGTTATTTCCTTTTTAAATAAAACCTATAGACCACTAAATGCTTACTTACTTAAATTAGTAGCTCATAAAACCCGAAACCCCTAAATACATAAACCATATAACAACTATATACTACTTAATAAATAATAAATCTCAGTTTTATTTCTATTTATTATAATTTTTAATATTCATTTTAATTATTTATATTTTAATTTTTAGAAAAATTAATTACAAAATAAATTTCGAGTGAGACAGTTATTATTTAAATAATTTATTTTTAATCATAAAAAAAATATAATGTTATAAAAAGATGGACAAATTTAAAAATTAAATATTATTAATTAGTAATATATTATTATTTGATTTTGAATCATTTTGTGCTATGTAAATATATTTTAATTAATATTTATATTATTAATAATAGTTTATTAATTTAATTTTTGATCATTCTTATAATATCTATCATTAAAATTATTTATATTGAATTTATATGATATATAATTAATAAGATTAATATAATTATACATGGTATTCACATTTCAAAAGATTTTAAAAATTATTTTATTTTCAAAGGTTATAACCTTTGAAAATCTAAAAAAATAAAAATAAAATTATTTTTATTATATAAATAAAACCTATATACCACTAAATGCCTAAAAACATAAATTGCTAAACTCCTAAACTACAAAATCCCTATATAATTGATCAATTAAACCGGTATACCATATATAATTGTTGGGCAATGGTGCTTCCATGGTAGTGAGATTGAGATACAGAAACACAGAAACAACAGAAAACAAACAATATATATATCCCAATTCCGCAACCATCCATGATAGAATCTAAAAATGAGAAATAAAAACTGAAAATAATGTGGTTCGCTAATCACTCAGTACAACTAGCTAAATCGACCAGAAAATGCTTATGCGTTACAGATTAAAGCAATAGAAATGTCTTACAGTATGTAGCACACAGAATAGTGGTGATAAATCACACAGAGAGAAGAGAGAGAGATGATGAACAATTCCACGGGTCCAAAAACAGCCACCCGAAAATAAAATTATAAAACATTTTATATCAAAATTTCTCTCGATTCATTTAACCGGAGCGGGTCGGATCATGCGACGATTCAGGCTCTACTCCAATTTTAGCCCACTGTCCAGTCTGCGAGACCTCTATTATTGTGCTATTGCTGCATCCCTGGCTGTTAATATTTCTTTTTCCTCACTTACATGAAAATATTTAAAAGAAAATATATTTGGTTATACAAACAGATTATCAAAAAATAAATTAAATATACATCAATAATAAATCTTAAATCTCATTTTAATTTGTATTCTATATAATTTTAAATATTTATTTTAAATATTTATTAGTTTATTTTTTATATAAATATTAATTACAAAATAAATAATTAGGCAGACAAATATAATATTAATAATTTACTTTTAATAAAAAAATATAATCTTATAAAAAGAAGTAAAAATTTAAAAACAAAAAATTATTATTTAGTAATAAATTTTATATTGATTTTGAATCAATTTAGTTTTGTAATTATATTTTAATTTATATCTATCATATTAATTATAGTTTTATAATTTATTTTTCGATAATTGATATCATATCTATCAATAAAATTATTTACAATTAGTTTATATTATATATAATTATAATGATTATTATTACTAAATATTTTATTCACATTTTAAAAAAAATTTAAAATTAATGTATTTTTGAATATTATAACCTTTGAAAATGAAATATTTTTTTTGTTATTTCATTGTTTAAATAAATCCTATAAACCACTAATGCCTAAATACTTAAATCAATAACTCCTAAATCTCGAAAACCCTAAATAGATAATCATTTTAAACTGGTATCCCTTAAATAAAAAATTATAAATCTCAAAATTATTTTTTTCATTATTATTTAAAATATTCATTTTAATTATTTATTCGTTTATTTTATATAATTAATAATTACTGAATAGATTGAGTTATACAAATATAATTTATATAATTATTTTTCATCAAAAAAATATAGATATACTTTTTTAAAAAAAAATTCAAAACAAAAAATTATTATATAGTAATATATTTTGCTTTATTTCTAAATCATTTTAGGTTTTGTAATTATATTTAGATTGATATCTATCTTATAAATAATAGATTATTAATTTATTCTTTGATCATTATTAGAATATTAATCAATAAAAATATTTATATTGAATTTATATGATATATAAATATAATGATTATTATAATTAAATATAGTATTAACTTTTAAAAAATATTTAAAATTTATTATTTTTTCAAATGTTATGACCATTGAAAATATCAAAAAATAAAAAAAATAAATTTTTTGATATTTTTTTTAAATAACACCTATAAACCACTAAATTCATACACAGTTAAATCTGTAAACTCCTATATCCCATAATGCCAAAATACATAAACCATTAAACTGCTATATACTACTTAATAATTAATAAATCTAATTTTTAATTCTATTTATTATAATTCTAAATATTCATTTTAATTATTTGTTAGTTTATTTATTAAAAATATTTATTACAAAATAAATTATGAGTGCGACAAATATAATTTAAAAAATATATATGCTTATAAAGAAGTAAAAATTTAAAAATTAAAAATTGTTATCCAAAAATATATTTTACTATAATTTTGAATCAATTTGGGTTTTGTAATTATTTTTTAATTAATATCTATCTTAATATCAATAGTTTATAAATTTAATTTTGATCATTATTATAATATATATCAATAAAATTATTTATTGAATTTATATGATATATAATTATTAATATTATTACAACTATGTATTGTATTCACATTTCAAAAAATATTAAATATTTTTTTTTCAAAGGTTTTAACCCATGAAAATGAAAAAAAGTATAGCAAATTTTTTTGATATTTTATTTTTTTTCAAGTTTTGAATTTAAATTGAAATTCACAACTTTTAGGAATGTCACAGATTTATCTTTTTGTATATGTAACGCAAAGTCATGACTCAAGGGGTGAGTTATGGATTCAATCTCTTTCTTGATTTAGAATATTGTAGCATTAGCAATGGTCATGATTATATATTTTGTCTCTAGAACAAAAAATCATATCGATGAGAATATACCATAACATGTGTCTCTTTGTTGAATATAATGTTATGGCACTAAGAATGATCATGAATACATATTTAATCACTATAATACTGGGCCACAACATTGGATATGACCATAGCTTGTGCATTTTATCTTTATATTACAAAGTAATTGCACTAGGAATGATTGTAACTTTGGACATTCCTCAAGAGCAAAAGTCATGACCCTAAAATAGTTAAAGTTCGCGTATTACTCTTTATAACTTTTTATAGCTAAAATTCTTGGGATTGGAAATATCACTATGGCTTTTTCCTTTTATTTGTGACCTCAAGTGTCAATATGCTAGACTAATATTTTGAGCAATGATTAAACCCTTTTATATATTTTAATATGATTCATTTACACCTTTTTGGGTATTGAGAGCTTGTATACATAATTCATTTAATATAAAAAGAAAGAAAAGATACTGTACATATCCATGAGGATATAAAAAAGGGGCTTAGACATACCAATAAAATAAATTATTTGATTCTTGATTGAAAGAGAGCCCATACTTCTTGCCCTACTCAAACCGCCCTGGGGCTAGTATGTTCTAAAAGGTTACAAGGTCATTATTTTTTTAGAGGTGAACTATGTTCTAAAAAAATTGCTTTGAGTGTGTGCATGAGAGATATTTTAGAAGAAATTATATAATCAATATAAATAGCATCCTCAACAACTAGCTATTTCAACACATAGGGGTACAACTTTTGTTTGGTCTGTTAGCGTACATGAGTGAAATACCTTTGATAGCACAGTGATTCAACATTAAATATGATGAGACATAATAGAGATAAAGTAAAAGCTTATATTATTTTGGTTAGAGCTTTAGCAAACATTTTAGAGTTTAGAGAGGAACAAAATAAATTATTTTAATTATTCATTATAATTTTAATTTTTTTTTAATTTATTAGTTTATTTTTGTAGAAATATTAATTACAAAATAAATTATTAGCGAGACGGATCTATTTTAAATTAAACGGGTATATCATAAATAATAAAGAATAAATCTCATTTTTTTTTCATTTTAATTTTAAATATTCAAATTTAATTATTTATTTGTTTATTTTTATATAAATATTAATTACAAAATAAATTATGAGTTACACAAATATAATTTATATAAATTATTTTTCATCAAAATAATATAGTTAAACTTTTGAAACGAAGTAAAAAATTTAAAAACAAAAAATTATTATATAGTTATATATTTCGCTTTGCTTCTGAATCATTTTAGGTTTTGTAAATATATTTTAATTGATATCTATCTTATTAATAATAGATTATTAAGTTATTTTTTAATCATTATTAGAATATTTATCAATAAAAATGTTTATATTGAATTTATATGATATATAAATATAATGATAATTATAAGTAAATATTGTACACTTTTGAAAAAAATTTTAAAATTATTATATTTTCAATGGTTATAACCTTTGAAAATGTGAAAAAATAAATTTTTTGTTATTTTATTTTTTAAATAAAAACTATAGATCATTAAATGCTTACTTACTTAAATTAGTATGCTCATAAATCTTGAAACCCCTAAATACATAAACCTTTTAATAGCTATATACTACTTAATAAATAATAAATCTCATTTTTATTTCTATTTATTATAAATTTAAATATTAATTTTAATTATTTATAGATTAATTTTTTAGTAAAATTAATTATAAAATAAATTTCGAGTGAGACAAATATTATTTAAATAATTTATTTTAATAAAAAAAATATAAGCTTACAAAAAGAATGAAAATTTTAAAAATAAAATATTATTATTTAGTAATATATTTTGATTTGATTTTGAATCATTTTGTGTTATTTAAATATATTTTAATTAATATTAATTTTATTAATAATAGTTTATTAATTTAATTTTTGATCATTCTTATAATATTAATCATTAAAATTATTTATATTGAATTTATATGATATATAATTAGTAAGATTAATATAATCATACATGGTATTCACATTTCAAAAAATTTTAAAAATTATTTTATTTTCAAAGGTTATAAACTTTGAAAATCATAAAAAATCAAAAATAGAATTTTAAATTTTTATTACATAAATAAAACCTATAAACCACTAAATAATCAAACCATTAAACCGGCATACCATATATAAAAATCATAAATCTCAATTTAATTTGTATTTATTATAATTTTATATATTCATTTTAATTATTTATTAGTTTATTTTTTATAGAAATATCAATCACAAAATAAATAAAGAGTGAGACAAATATAATTTTAATAATTTATTTTTAATAAAAAAAAATATGCTTATATAAAGAAGTACAAATTTAAAAACAAAAAATTATTATTTAGTAATATATTTTACTTTGATTTTGAATCATTATATATATGTTTTTCAATTATATTTTAATTGCGATCAATCTTTTTAATAATAGTTTATTAATTTATTATTTGATCATTTTTATAATATCGAACAAAAAAATTACTTATATTCAATTAAAATGTCTTATAATTATTAAGTTATTACAACTAAATATTATATTTACATTTGAAAAAGTTTTAAAAATTATTATAGTTTCTAAGGTTATAACATTCAAAAATGATAAAAAATCACAAAAATAATTTTTTATTATTTTATTATTTAAATAAGACATATAAACCACTAAATGACTAAACATTTAAATCTCTAGACTCCTAAACACCAAAGCCCCCAAAATACTTAAACCATTAAACCTATATAACCTAAATAATAAATCTCATTTTTATTTGTATTCATTATAATTTTATATATTCATTTTAATTATTTTATAGTTTATTTTTATAGAAATATTAATTACAAAATAAATAATGATTGAGACAGATATAATTTAAATAAATTATTTTTTATGAAAAAAAAACAAGCTTATAAAAATAAACAAAATTTCAAAAATTAAAAATTTTATTTAGTAATATAATTTACTTAGATTTTGAATTATTTTAGGTTTTGCTAATATATTTTAATTAATATCTATCTTATTAATAATAGTTTATTAATTTATTTTTTCATCATTATTATAATATATATTAATACATTTTTTTTATATTGAATCTATAACAAATATAATTATAAAGATTATTATAACTAGGTATTGTATTCATATTTTAGAACTATTAAAAAAATTATTATATTTTTAAAGGTTATAACCATTGAAAATCACGAAAATTCATAAAAATAAATTTATTGTTATTTCATTGATTAAATAAAACCTATAAACAGGAAAATGTGTAAACATATAAATCAATAAACTCCTTAACCCTAGAACCACAAAAAACTTAAACAATTAAATAGTTATACCCAAAATTTTAAATCATAAATCTCATTTTTTTAGTATTCATTATAATTTTAAATATACATTTTAATTATTTATTAATTTAATTTTATATAAATATAAATTAAAAAAAAATTATTAGTGAGACAAATATAATTTAAATAATTTATTTTTCATCAAAAAATATATAGGCTTATAAATGGATACAAAAATTTATAAATTTAAAATTAATATTTAGTAAAATATTTCACTTAGATTTTAAGTCATTTTAGGTTTTGCAAATATATTTTAAACAATATTTATATTATTAATAATTGGTTTATACTTTTTTATGATCATTATTATAATAAATATCAATTAAATAGTTTATATTGAATTTATATGATATATAATTATTATGATTATTATAACTTCATATTGTATTCACTTTTAAAAAAAAATTTAAAAATTATTATATTTTCAAAGGTAAAAACCTTCAAAAATGAGGAAAATAACAAAAATAAATTTTTTGTTATTTTGTTTTTTATATAAAACCTATAAACCACTAATTGACTGAATACTAAAATGACTAAACTCCTAAACCTCGAAGCTCATAAATACTTAAAACATTATATTAGTATAGTCTAAATAATAAATCATAAATCTCAGATTTATTAGTATTCATTATAATTTTAAATATTCATTTTAATTATTTATCAATTTATTTTTATAGAAATATTAATTGCAAAATAAATTATTAGTGCAACATATATATTTTAAATAATTTATTTTTCATCAAACAAAATGCTTATAAAAAGAGGCACAATTTAAAAAATAAAAAATTTTTATTTAATAATATATCTTATTTTGATTTTGAATCATTTTAGATTGTACAATTATATTTTAATTTATATCATTCTTATAAATACAAATTTATTAATTTATTTATTGATCATTATTTTAATATCTATCAATAAAATTATTTATATTGAGTTTACATTATATAAAATTAAAATTATTATATTTTCAAAGGTTACATCCTTTAAAAATTTAAAAAAAAATCAAAAAATTAAACTATTTGTTTTTTCATTCTTTAAATAAAAACTATAAATCACTAAAGATCTAAACAATTAAATCACTTTAACTTCTAAACCAAAAAACACCTAAATACTTAAACCATTAAATCGGTATATCCTGAATACTAAATAATAAATCTCATTTTTACTTTGATTTGAATAAATTTAGATTTTACAAATTCTTTTTAAATAATATCTATTTTATTAATAATAGTTTATTAATTTATTTTTTGATCATTATTATAATATCTAGCAATGTAATTATTTATATTGAATTTAAATGACTTAAATTTATGAATATTATTATAAATAAATAGTATATTTACATTTGAAAAAAATTTTAAAATTATTATATTTTCAAAGGATATAACCTTCAAAAATTAGAAAAAAAAATAAATTTTTATTATATCATTGTTTAAATAAAACATATAAACTACTAAATCCCTAAATACTTAAATCTCTAAACTCCTTAACACAAAAGCCCCTAAATACTTAAACCTTTCCACTCGTAAACCTTAATTATAATTTAAATAATTTATTAAAATATTAATTACAAAATAAATTATGAGCGATACAAATTTAATTTAAATAATTTATTTTTCATCAAAAAAAAATTTAAGTTTATAAAAAAAGCAAAAATAAAAAACAAAAATTATAATTTAGTAATAAATTTTACTTTGATTTTGAATACTTTTAGGTTTTGGATTTATATTTTAATTTATATCTATCATATTAATAATAACATATTAATTTATTTTTGATAATTGATTTAATATCTATCAATAAAATTCTTTATATTTTGTTTAGATTATATATAATTATAATGATTAATATTACAAAATATTGTATTCACATTTTTAAAAAATTTTAAAATTATTATATTTTCGAAGTTTATAACCTTTGAAAATGTGAGAAAATATCAAAAATAATTTTTTTGTTATTTCATTGTTTAAATACATCCTATAAACAACTAAATACCTAAACACTTAATTCTATAACTCCTAAATCTCTAAAACTCTAAAAAGATAATCTTTTTAAACTAGTATACCCTAAATAAAAATAATGAATCTCAATATTATTTTTTTTATTATAATTTAAAATATTCATTTTAATTATTTATTCGTTTATTTTTATATAAATATTAATTACAAAATAAATTATGAGTTAGTCAAATATAATTTATATAAATTATTTTTCATCGAAAAATATAGATAAACTTATAAAAAGAATAAAAAATTTAAAAACTAAAATTTATTATATAGTAATATATTTTGCTCTCCTTCTGAATCATTTTAGATTTTGTAATTATAATTTAATTGATATCTATCTTATTAATAACTGTTATTAATTTATTTTTTGATAGTTATTAGAATATTTATCAATAAAAATGTTTATATTGAATTTATATGATATATAAATATAATGATTATTATAACTAAATATTGAATTCACTTTTGAAAAAATTTTAAAAATTATAATATTTTCAATGGTTATAACTTTTGAAAATATGATAAAATAATAAAAATAAATTTTATGTTATTTTATTTTTTAAATAAAACCTATAAACCACAAAATGCGTACACAGTTATATCAGCAAACTCTTAAACCCCATAATGCCTAAATACATAAACCATTAAATAGCTATATACTACTTAATAATTAATAAATTGAATTTTTATTTCAATATTTTATTATTTTAAATATTCATTTTAATTATTTATTAGTTTATTTTTTTTGAAATTTTTATTACAAAATAAATTATAAGTGCGACACATATAATTTAAATAATTTATTTTTAATCAAAAAATATATATACGCTTTTAAAAGAACTATAAAAGAAGTATTATTAAAAATTAAAAATTATTATCAACTAATATATTTTACTTTAATTTTGAATCAATTTGGGTTTTGTAAATATTTATTAATTAATATTTATCTTATTATAAATAGTTTATTAATTTAATTTTTGATCATTATTATAATATCTATCAATAAAATTGTTTATATTTATTTTTTATGATATAGAATTATTAAAATTATTACAACTAAATATTGTATTCTAATTTCAAAAAATTTTAAATATTATTAAATTTTCAAATGTTATAACATTTGGGAATTACAAAAAATTACAATTTTTTTTGTTATTTTATTGTTTAAATAAAACCTATAAATCACTAAATGCCTAAAAATATAAATCGCTAAACTCCTAAATGACAAAACCTCAAAATACTTAAACCATTAAACTTGTATACATTAATAATAAATCATAAATCTCATTTTAATTTTTATTCAGTATAATTTTAAATTTTATTTAATTAATTATTAGTTTATTTTTAAAGAAATATTAATTACAAAATAAATTATTAGTGAGACAGATATAACTTAAATTAAACCGGTATACTCTAAATATTAAATAATAAATCTCATTTTTTTTCATTATAATTTTAAATATTCATTTTAATTATTAATTTTTTATTTATATATATATATTAATTAAAAAATAAATTATGAGTTAGACAAATATAATTTATGTAAATTATTTTTAATCAAAAAATTATAGATAAACTTTTTAAAATAAAAAAAAATTTTAAAACAAAAAATTATTATATAGTAATATATTTTTCTTTGCTAATGAATCATTTTATGTTTTGCAATTATATTTTAATTGATATCTATCTTATTAATAATAAATTATTAAGTTATTTTTTCATCATTATTTGAATATTTATCAAATAAAAATGTTTATATAGAATTTATATGATATATAAATATAATGATTATTATAACTAAATAATGTATTTACTTTTGAAAAAAATTTTAAAATTATTATATTTTTCAGAGGTTATAACCTCTGAAAATGTGAAAAAATAAAAAAAATTATTATTTTTTCTTATTCTATTATTTAAATAAAACATATACACCACTAAATGCCTAAGCATTTAAATCACTAAACTATAAAATTCCGATAACGCTATAAAGATAATCCTTTAAATCGGTATATAATAAATAATATACCACTAAATGCATACACAATTAAATCGATAAACACCTTAACCCTGTAATACCTAAATACATAAACAATTAAACTGCTATATAATAAATAATAATTAATGAATCTAATTTTACTTTCTATTTATTATAGTTTATATATTCATTTTAATTATTTATTAGTTTATTTTTATATAAATATTTATTATAAAATAAATTATGAGTGCGACAAATATAATTTAAATAATTTATTTTTAATCAAAAAATATATATACGCTTATAAAAGATGTAAAAATTTAAAAAATAAAAATTATTATCAAGTAATATATTTGACTTTAATTTTGAATCTCTTTGGGTTTCGTAAATATTTTTGAATTAATATCTATTTTATTATTAATAGTTTATTAATTTAATTTTTTATCATTATTATAATATCTATCAATAAAATTATTTATATTTAATTTATATCATATATAATTATTAATATTATTATAACTAAATATTGCATTCACATTTCAAAAAATTTTAAAGATTATTATATTTTCAAAGGTTATAACCTATGAAAATTAGAAAAAATTACAAATTTTTTTTGTTATTTTATTATTTAAATAAAACCAATAAACCACTAAATACCTAAAAACATAATTCGCTAAACTCCAAAATGACAAAACCTCTAAATACTTAAACAATTAAACTGGTATACATTTATAATAAATCATAAATTTCATTTTAATAAATTTTTGTTTTTAAAATTTTACCTCTTTTTATAAGCATATTTATTTTTTTTGATAAAAAATAAATTATTTAAAATAGATCTGTCTCACTAATAATTTATTTCGTAATTAATATTTCTATAAAAATAAACTAATAAATAATTAAAATGAAAATTTAAAATTACACTTAATAAAAATTAAAATGAGATTTATGATTTATTATTAATGTATACCAATATAATAGTTTGAGTATTTAGAAGTTTTATCATTTAGGAGTTTAGCTATTTATGTTTTTAGGCATTTGTGGTTTATAGGTTTTATTTAAACAATAAAATAACAAAAAAAATTTATAATTTTTTGTCATTCATAGGATATAACCTTTGAAATTATAATAATATTGAAAATTTTTTGAAATGTTAATATAATATTTAGTTATAATAATTTTACTAGTTATATATCATATAAATTCCATATAAATAATTTTATTGATAGATATTATAATAATGATAAAAAATTAAATTAATAAACTATTAATAATAAAATAGATATTAATTCAAAAACATTTACGAAACCCAAATTGATTCAAAATTAAAGTAAAAAATATTACTGGATAATAATTTTATATTTTTAAAATTTTACTTATTTTATCAGCATATATATATTTTTTGATTAAAAATAAATTATTTAAATTATATTTGTCGCACTCATAATTTATTTTTTAATAAATATTTATATAAAATAAACTCATAAATAATTAAAATGAATATTTAAATAATAATAAATTAAAATTAGATTTCTTAATCTAATTTTAATTTATTATTACTTAAATTTATATTTTTATTAATTAAAATGATTTTTGTTTATATTAATTTATTATTTAATTTAAATATTTAGTTATATTTTTGTTTATATTAATTAAATATTTATATTATTTAATTTATTATTGTTTATATTAATTAAAATTTTTTTCAAAAGTGAATTTAATATTTAGTTATAAAAATCATTATATTTATATATCATATAAATTCAATATAAACAATATTATTAATAAATATTATAAAAATGAACAAAAAATAAATTAATATTCTATTATTAATAAGATAGATATCAATTAAAATATAATAAAAAAACTTAAAATGATTCAAAAGATATCAAAATATATTACTATATAATAATTTGTTATCTTGAAATTTTTTTTTCTTTTAAAAAGTTTATCCATATTTTTTTTATGAAAATTAATTTATATAAATTATATTAGTCTAACTCAATTTATTTTTTAATTAATAATTATATAAAAATAAACAAATAAATAAATAAAATAAATATTTAAAAAATTATTTTTTATTAATATATCTTATTTTGATTTTGAATAATTTTAGATTTTACAATTATATTTTAATTTATATTATTCTTATTAATACTAGTTTATTAATTAATTTATTGATCATTATTATAATATTTGTTAATAAAATTATTTCTATTTAGTTTACATTATATAAAATTATTAACATTATTATAACTAAATATTATATTCACATTTAAAAAAAATTAAAAATTATTATATTTTCAAAGGTTATAACCTTCAAAAATTAAAAAAAATCAAAAAATTAAATTTTTTGTTTTTTCATTCATAAAATAAAAACTATAAATCACTAAAGGTCTAAACAATTAAATCACTAAACTCCTTAACCACAAAACACCAAAATACTTAAACCATTTAACCGGTATATCTTGGATAATAAATAATAAATATCAATTTTATTGTATTCATTATAATTATAATTATTCATTTTAATTTTATATTAGTTTATTATTATACAATTATAAATTAAAAAATAAATTATGAGTAAGAAAAATATAATTTAAATAATTTATTTTTAAAAACAAAAATATAAACTTCTAAAAAAAGCAAAACATTAAAAAAAATTATTATTTAGTAATAAATAATAAATCTCATTTTTTTTTCATTTTAATTTTAAATATTCATTTTAATTTTTAATTTTTTATTTTTATATAAATATTAATTAAAAAATAAATTATTAGTTAAACAAATATAATTTATTTAAATTATTTTTCAAAAAAAAAATATAGATAAACTTTTAAAAATAAAAAAAAATTCAAAACAAAAAATTATTATATAGTAATATATTTTTCTTTGCTTCTGAATCATTTTAAAGTTTGTAATTATATTTTAATTGATATCTATCATATTAATAATAGATTATTATTTTATTTTTTAATATTATTAGAATATTTATCAATAAAATTATTTTTATTGAATTTATATGAAATATAAATATAATGATTATTATAACTAAATATTGAATTCACTTTTGAAAAAAAATTAAAAATTATTATATTTTCAAAAGTTATAACCATTGAAAATATCAAAAAATAATAAAAATAAATTTTTAGTTATTTTATTTTTAAAATAAAACCTATAAACGACTAAATGCATACACAATTAAATCAATAAACTTTTAAACCACGTAATACCTAAATACATAAACCATTAAACTGCTATATAATACATAATAATTAATAAATCTATTTATTATTTCTATTTATTATAATTTTAAATATTTATTTTAATTATTTATTAGTTTATTTTTATAGAAATATTTATTACAAAATAAATTATGAGTGGGACAAATATAATTTAAATAATTTATTTTTAATCAAAAAAGATATCTACTCTTATAAAAGAAGTAAATTTTAAAAATTAAAATTATTATTCAGTAATATATTTTACTTTAATTTTGAATCAATTTGGGGTTTCTAAATATTTTTTAATTAATATCTATCTTATTATTAATTATTTATTAATTTAATTTATGATCATTATTATAATATCTATCAATAAAATTGTTTATATTGAATTTATATGATATATAATTATTAATATTATTATAACTAAATATTGTATTCAAATTTTAGAAAATCTTAAATTTTATTATATTTTCAGAGGTTATAACCTCTAAAAATAAGAAAATATTACTTATTTTTTTTTGTTATTTTATTATTTAAATAAAACCTATAAAATACTAAATGCCTAAAAACATAAATCTCTGTACTCCTAAATGTCAAAACCATTAAACTGTTATAAATTAATAATAAATCTTAAATCTCATTTTAATTTTTATTCAGTATAATTTTAAATTTTTATTTTAATTATTTATCAGTTTATTTTTATAGAAATATTAATTACAAATTAAATTATTAGTGAAACAGATCTAATTTAAATTAAACTAGTATACCCTAAATAATAAATAATAAATCTCATTTTTTTCATTATAATTTTAAATATTCATTTTAATTATTTATTTGTTTTGTTTTTATATAAATATTAATAACAAAATAAATTATGAGTTACACAAATATAATTTATATAAATTATTTTTCATCAAAAATATATAGATAATCTTTTTTAAAAAAAAATTTCAATACAAAAAATTATTATATAGTAATATATTTTGCTTTGCTTCTAAATCATTTTTGGTTTTTTAATTATATTTTAATTGATATCTATCTTATTAATTATATATTTTTAATTTATTTTTTGATCATTATTAGAATATTTTTCAATAAAAATATTTATATTAAATTTATATGATATATAAATAAAAATATTATTATAACTAAATATAGTATTCACTTTTGAAAAAATTTTTAAAATTATTATATTTTTATAATACTTCTTACTAAATCTATTATAAATCAATTTTTTATTGCTATTTATTATATTTTTAAATATTCATTTTAATTATTTATTAGTGTATTTATTTAAAATATTTATTACAAAATAAATTATGAGTGGGACAAATATAATTTAAATAATATAATATTTAGTTTATAAAAATGTACGCTTATAAAAGAAGTATAAATTTAAAAATTAAAAATTATTATCAAGTAATATAAGTAGTATTTAGCGGTTTAATGGTTTATAAATTTAGGCATTACGGGGTTTAGGAGTTTACTGATTTAACTTTATATGCATTTAGTAGGGTTGCTAACAGGACTCAGAGATTCACGACCTGACCTGAAGTCTTGTCTCGAAAGAATCCGGACTGAGAAAAATCCGTTGACTTTGACTTTTCCCGTCCCGTTCTGTTACATATTTTTTCTTTTGGGACGGTTCCAGATCTTAAGTAATATCCATCCCGAGAACCATCCCATCCTAAAAAAATGATATTAGAACCACTAATATATATATACACACACATAACATGAAGATGCCACCAATTCCACTACTGTCCATCCAATTCTAACGCACCTATTGCTATTCCGACTGAGTTTCAGGCCACCTCACGCCATTTCAGCCGTGTTCAGTTAGGTCCAACCCTTGTCCGTCGCACTTCTGGTTGCCGCCACCATGTCCCAGATGCCACCAGCCTTTTGGCTTGTTTTTCTGACGAGAATTGAGTGATTAATTATTATTATTAAGTGTCTCAGTCAATTTTGTTGAGTATTGGTTGTGGTGTTGTGGTTGGGCCGAATGAGTTGGCTGAATGTGTTACAGTTAGTTTTGTAGAGCTTGCTTGTTTGAAATATTTAATGTATTTATGCTTAACATATCATATTAATTAATGGCAATTTAGATGGCACAATCTAGCGGTAAATGAAAAATACAATAAATTGAAGATGATCACATCTCAAATGATCAAAGTACTGGTAAATCCAATCATCATCCTTTCACGAACCCTGCTATTGTTACGGTAGGTTCTTCAATTCCAATTGTAAAAAAATGTCAAGGTAGATATGAACCTTAAGCTCATAAAAGGTATAAGTCTGCTATTTGGGAAACTTATGAGATATTAGTTGATTCATAGGGAAATGAAACTGGTAGGACAGCTTGTATATGGTGTAGGAAAGAATATTTGGCAAAAAGTGATCAAGGTACTTCGGGTTAATGGAAATACTTCAGAGAGACTTGTAGGAAATTTCCACCCATAAAATAATTAATAGAAGCTCACGAAGAGAAAAACAAGTCACAATCTTCGTTGAGTTTCACTAAAGGTACTAGTTCAGAGGATAATAAATTAACTTGTTGGCAATTTGATCAACAACAAGTTAGGGAGGTTTTGGTGAAAATGATCATAAAAGATGAATTGCCTTTTTGTTTTGTTGAGAGGGATGAGTTTAACAAGTTTTGTGAAGTTAGTGTGCCTCAATTTAAAATTTCATCTAGGCACTCTATACTGAGGGATTGTTTTTCTTTGTTTGTGAAGGAAAAGAAAAAATTATTTGATAGCATATCATCTCATTGTTGTAGAGTTTGATTGACTACCGACACTTGGACTAGTATTCAAAATTTGTTTTATATATGTTTGACTGTTCATTTCATTGATTCTCAATGAAATATGCATAAAAGGCTTTTGAACTTTTGTGTAATTAAAAGTCATTCTGGAGTTAATATTAGAAATGCTATTGATTTTTACATGAATGAATGGGGTTTGAGAAAGTTGATGTACATTACTGTTGACAATGCATCAAATAATGATGTTGCAGTTAAACAATTGAAAAAAAAGCTTGTGAAGAAAAGTGTTGTTCCTTTGAGAGGTGAGCATTTTCATATGATATGTTGTGCTCATATCCTAAACTTAATTATCAGAGATGGCATTGCAGTAGTTGAGGGTGCTATTCAAAAAATTAGAGGTGTGGTGAAATATGTGAGGAGACATCCTAAAAGATTAGATTTGTTTAAGTTATGTGTTGAAGAAGCAAACGTGACATATGGATCTTCATTGCAATTAGATTGTCCTACAAGATGGAATTCAACTTATTTGATGCTACAAACTGAAATAAAATATCAAAAAAAATATGATAAGTTGGAGGACAAAGACAAAAGGTATTTGAAGGAGTTTGGTTCAAATGTTCCAACAGAGAGAGACTAAACAAATGCCAAAATTTTTGCTCATTTCTTGAAAACTTTTTATGAGGTAACTTGTAAATTTTCTGGCTCATCATATTCTACATCTAGTATTTATTTTTTTGAGATTATTTGAATTTTGAAAAAAAACTGTGCTTGGTGAATATAGTAGAGATATAATGGTGTCTGAAATGGGTATGAAAATGAGGAATAAATTTAACAAATATTGGGGTTCTCTTTAGTCAACAAATATTATGCTTTTTGTAGCAGTAGTGTTGGATCCTAGATATAAGCTCAAATATCTCAAGGTTAAGTACACTTAGCATTATTAAGAGGAATTGGCTAAAGATTTGGTGAAAAAGGTAAAAATTCTTTAAATGAGATGATGCATGATTATAAAGATTTAAATTAAGATGAATCAAAAGAAGTTGATTTCTTTGATGGTAGTGATACTTTTGTTGATGATTTTTTTGTTGAATTGGAGAAAGAACAAGAAGTTGCAGCTTTGGAAGAGTTGGATAGGTACTTGGAGGACAAACTTGAAAAAACGAGAATTGATTTTGATCTTTTAAATTGGTGGAAGTTAAATGATGTTAGGTATACTTTTTTGGCAAAGGTAGCAAGGGATGTATTGGCTATCCAAGCATCTACTATGGCCTACGAATCTACATTTAGCACTGGAGGGAGAACTTTAGATAAATTTAGGAGTTCTTTAACACCTATTATAGCTGAAGTTCTCATATGTCTACAAGATTGGTTGAGAAGCTCAAACAAACATATTGAAATTGAAGAATTAGTTCAAGACATTGATGATAATAAATCAGGTTAGTATACAAATCTTGTAAATTTAAATTTCACTTTTACTTATTTTATTCATTCAAGTTAATAAAAATATGGTTCAAATACAATTTTCAGAGAGGTCACAATATCCAAATATTCTTCCAACTATAGTTGGCCAACTAAATTTGGAATGGGTGTATTAAATTTTATAAGGTAATATTTTGTTTTTTATTACTCTTTCATCTTAGAAATTTATGTCTACATGATTAACACATTTTCATCTTTGGTTGTCCTTCTATAGTGGAGGAAGAAAAGGGAGGAGTTGTTGAAGAGATAATTAATTGGGTTTGGATTTTCGATGCTGTTGCGGAACGAACCTTTGAAATGATTATTATCATGGTTGTTATTAGTTGTATTTTTTTGTTATATTAAGCTCCCTAATTTTAGCAATTACTTAAGTAGAAATTGTTGCTACCAATGTTTGTGGTCATATTTAGCTATACCTGAATATTTTAAGTAATTATTTAAAAAATGTAGTAGTGCTATTATGGTTAACTTTCACTCGGCTGAACAAAGCCAACTTGAGAAAAAACAAAGAACCAAATTAAGCACACAACTCGGTCCGATTCTATTTAACATTTCTATCCTTGTTTGCACATAAAAGCTTTTGAAAAGATAATGGAACTCATTTGCGGTATTCAGCCTATTTGACAAAACAAAATTGGCCCAATTTGTGTTTGAAAGATACATAACTAAGGAATGATAAATGGTACAATAAAAGGTTTTGACATGAACTAACTTGGTCGGTTTGAAAAAAATAAATTGAAAAAAATGTCTGAACTCCGTTCCGTCCCGGAACCATTTTCTCCTACACAAAATCCCCGATCTCTGTCACGTCCCATCATGTATTTTCAACATATGGGACGAGTCTGGATCTTCAAAAAAAATCATAACTGTAGGAAGGGACTAGGGATTTGTAATCCCAATCCCATCTCGTCCCATGAGTACCTCTAGCATTTAGTGGTTTATAGGTTTTATTTAAAAAATAAAATAACAAAAAATTTAATATAACCTTTGAAACTATAACAATTCTTAAATTTTTTTTAAATGTGAATACTATATTTAGTTATGATAATCTTAATAATTATATATCATGTAAATTCAAAATAAACAATTATATTGATATATATTATAATAATGATCATACAAAAGATTAATAAACAAATATTAATAAGAAAAATATTGTTTAAAATATATTTACAAAACCTAAAATGATTCAAAATCAAAATGAAATATTTTACAAAATATTAATTTTAAATTTTTGAATTTTTGTATCCATTTATAAGCTTATTTATTTTTTGATGAAAAATAAATTATTTAAATTATATTTGTCTAACTATTAATTTATTTTTTAATTTATATTTCTATAAAAATAAACTAATAAATAATTAAAATGTATATATAAAATTATAATGAATACTAATAAAAATGAGATTTATTATTTATTATTTAGGGTATACCTATTTAATGGTTTAAGTTTATTGTGGTTTTGGGGTTAATGAATTTATTGATTTATATGTATACACATTTAGGTTTTATTTATTGATTTATATGTTTTATTTAATCAATGAAATAACAAAAAATTTATTTTTATGAATTTTCATGATTTTCAAATGTTATAACCATTGAAAATATAATAATTTTTTATTATGTCTAAAATATGAATACAATACTTAGTTATAATAATCTTAATACTTATATTTGATGTAAATTCAATATAAAAAAGTTTATTAATATATATTACTTTGATGATCAAAAAATAAATTTATAAACTATTATTAATAAGATAGATATTAATTAAAATATATTTGCAGAACCCAAAATAATTCAAAATCAAAGAAATTTATATTACTAAATAAAAGTTTAAATTTTTGAAATTTGTTTTTTTTATGAGCTTATATCTTTTTTTCTTAAAAAATAAATTATTTAAATTATATATGTCTCACTCATTGTTTATATTGTAATTAATATTTCTATAAAAATAAACTAAAAATAATTAAAATGAATATTTAAAATAATAATGAATGCAAATAAAAATGAGATTTATTATTTATTATTTAGGTTATATAGGTTTAATGGTTTAAGTATTTAGGGGGTTTGGGGTTTAGGAGTCTAGAGATTTAAATGTTTAGGCATTTAGTGGTTTATAAGTTTTATTTAAATAATAAAATAATAAAAAAAATTATTTTTGTTATTTTTTATCATTTTTGAAGGTTATAACCTTTGAAAATATAATAATTTTAAAATTTTTTTCAAATGTAAATATAATATTTAGTTATAATAATCTTAATAATTATAAGACATTTAAATTCAATATATGTAATTTTATATTTAGATATTATAAAATTGATCAAATAATAAATTAATAAACTATTATTAATAAGATTAATAGCAATTAAAATATAATTGCAAAACCAATATATAATGATTCAAAATCAAAGTAAAATATATTACTAAATAATAATTTTTTGTTTTTAAATTTTTACTACTTTTTATAAGCTTATATTTTTTTTGATTAAAACTAAATTATTAAATTTATAGTTGTCTCTCTCATTATTTATTTTGTAATTAATATTTCTATAAAAAATAAACTAATAAATAATTAAAATGAATATTTCAAATTATAATGGATACAAATTAAAATGGGATTTATGATTTATTATACGTAGTATCCCGGTTTAATGGTTTGATTATTTAGGAGTTTTGTCGTTTAGAAGTTTATCAATTTATTTTTTTAGGTATTTAGTGGTTTATAGGTTTTATTTATATAATTAAAATAATTTTTTTTTATATTTTTTCTGATTTTCAAAGGTTATACCCTTTGAAAATAAAATAATTTTTAAAATATTTTGAAATGTGAATACCATGTATAATTATATTAATCTTACTAATTATATATCATATAAATTCAATATAAATAATTTTAATGATAGATATTATAATAATGATCAAAAATTAAATTAATAAACTATTATTAATAATATAAATATTAATTAAAATTTATTTACATAACACAAAATTATTCAAAATCAAATCAAAATATATTACGAAATAATAATATTAAATTTTTAAAATTTTACTTCATTTTATAAGCATATATTTTTTTAAAAAATAAATTATTTAAATAATATTTGTCTCACTCGAATTTATTTTGTAATTAATTTTTCTAAAAAATTAAACTATAAATAATTAAAATGAATTTTAAAAATTATAATAAATAGAAAAAAAAAGATTTATTATTTATTAAGTAGTATATAGTTGTTAAAAGGTTTATGTAATTAGGAGTGTCGGGATTTATGAGCTTACTAATTTACGTAAGTAAGCATTTAATGATCTATAGGTTTTATTTTAAAAATGAAATAACAAAAAATTTATTTTTATATTAATTTCTCATTTTTTAAGGTTATAACCTTTGAAAATATAATAATTTTTAAAATTTTTTCAAAAGTGAATTCAATATTTAGTTATAATAATCATTATATTTATATATCATATAAATTCAATATAAACTATTTTATTGATAAATATTCTAATAATGATCAAAAAAAAAATTAATAATCTATTATTAATAAGATGGATATCAATTATAATATAATTACAAAACCTAAATGATACAGAAGCAAAGCAAAATATATTATTATATATTAATTTTTTGTTTTGAATTTTTTTTTCTTTTAAAAAGTTTATCTATATTATTTTGATGAAAAATAATTTATATAAATTATATTTGTGTAACTCATAATTTATTTTGTAATTAATATTTATATAAAAAATAAACAAATAAATAATTAAATTTGAATATTTAAAATTAAATCGAAAAAAATGAGATTTAATCTTTATTATTTAGGATATACCGGTTTAATTTAAATTAGATCTGTCTCACTAATAATTTATTTTGTAATTAATATTTTAATAAAAATAAATTGATAAATAATTAAAATAATAATTAAAATTATATTGAATAATTAAAATAATTTATTTTGTTCCTCTCTCAATTATAGAATGATTGTTAAAGCTCTAACCAAAATTATAGGAGCTTTTACTTTATCTCTATTATGGCTCATCATATTTAATGTTGAATCACTAGGCTATCAATGGTTATTTGACTAATGTATGCTAACAGACTAAACCAAAGTTTTACCCCTATGTGTTGAAATAGCTAATTGTTGAGGATGCTATTTATATTGATTATTATAATTTCTTCTAAAATATCTCTTATGCACACACTCAAAGCAATTTTTTTAAAACAGAGTTCACCTCTAAAAAAATAACCACCTTGTAGCCTATTAGAACAATCTAGCTCCATGGCAGTTTGAGCAGGGCAAGAAGTATGGGTTCTCTTTCAATCAAGAATCAAAAAATTTATTTTATTGGCATGTCTAAGCCTTTTTTATATATATTCATGGATATGAAAAGTATCATTTCTTTCTTTTTTTATTAAATGAGTTATTTATACAAGCTCATTATACCCAAGAATTTGTAAATGAATCATATTCAAATGTATAAAAGGTTTTAATCATTGCTCAAATTATTAGTATTGCATATTGACACTTGAGGTCACAAATCAAAGGAAAAAGCTATAGTGATATTTCCAATCCCATGAATTTTAGCTAAAAACAGTTATAAAGAGTAGTACTCGAGCTTTAACTATTTCTAGGGTCATTACTTTTTCTCTTGAGGAATGTCCAAAGTTATAATCATTCATAGTGCATTAACTTTGCAATATAAAGATAAAATGCACAAGCTATGGTCATATCCAATACTGTGACCCAGTATTATAGTGATTAAATATGTATTCATGATCATTCTTAGTGCCATAACAATATGTTCAACAGAGAGACACAAGTTATAGAATTTCTCATCGATATGATTTTGTGTTCTAGAGACAAAATATACAATCATGACAATTGCTAATGCTACAATAATCTAAAGCAAGAAATAGACTGAATCCATAACACACCCCTTGAGTCATGACTTTGTGTTACATATACAAAAAGATAAATCTGTGACATTCCTAAAAGTTGTGAATTTCAATTTAAATTTAACACTTAGTCATTTGATTATAAAAGTGTAAAACATGAGATTTAGGATTTAGGGTTTATGGGTTAGGGTTATTGTTTATGGTTTAAGGTTTAGGATTTAAAGTTTATAGTTTATGGTTTTTTTTGTTTTTTTTGGAAAATACACAATTTATTTATCATTTAGGCACACAACTTACAAGAGACTTAAAAGCTGACTAATTTAGGCCAGCCCACCAAATCCTATGCACCTTAATGATTCTATGCATGAAATAGATAAAAAACATAAAGCCTAAAAATTCTAAGCGTACGAATACAACTAAAATCACCTGGCCTTCCCGGACATCAGAGTTGGCATTGAGTCATTATGAGCACTGCGTCCTTTCCATTCGGATTTGTCCAAGCCTTTTGGAGGAACCTGAATGATGCACCATATTAAAACTATGCAAATAAAAGATTGTGCATGTGTGTGACATACAACATCAAGCATTTGCCTATGTCATTGCTATGCAATGGAATACATGTAAAACTGAATAACCACAAATTCACAATTCCATATTTAGGGCACTTTGTCACTTCATTCTCACCTCTGAATTCCACATTCTTTTGCACCAATGATCCTCAATAGAGTATCTCTCGGGTTAGAATGCTTCCTCCTCGAGCTCCAAGAAGTCGCTGTATGTTGCACCGACAAAATATCAAAAAATATTCAAGCATCGGTGTGCATGTGTGATGAGGTCCATCTCATAGTCTAATTATCTACGCGTACAACCAAGCTAGAATACGAGTATAATTACAAAATGCTATAAAGATGGGTCTTCTGCTCCCGAGAGTGTAGCATCGCCTAATGTGTATATACAATATGAATTACTGCTCCCCACTTAGATATACTCATGGGTCCAGTTGCCCTCATTGCAAGCTACATAGAGAATAGACAAGATTGTGTGTGTAAGTATGTCATGATCCATCTCTGCAAGTACATGGTGCATACAAAGTCTAAAATACAAATAAGACTACAAACATAAACTACAAGTTTGAATCTTTCGCTCCCGTGTTACTGGTCTAGATTCCATTGCTAACTGGCCCTACTTGGTGATGCTTCGGATATTTCTGGCTCTCCAATTAATCCTGGATTACCCACTACTCTTATTGGGCGACGATTGGGTGGCCCTCTATGCTGCCTTGTAAGGCTAGTGTGACCCACTCCTAGCTACTCATGGGTTTCTCGTGACCACTTTGCTCGATCTCATCTGTTGTCTAAATTTTATCATCCTGGCTTGCTAGTGGGGCCCTCTAAAAGCTGGTGGCCCATACTTCTGGCAGCTTCTAGGACTCTGGCTCCTCTAAATGGTACACCAAAATGAACAAGAATATGTGCACGTGTGTACTGTGCTCCGTTGCTATGTGTGTGTGGTTGAGCAGTATCATGGTTTAGAAGTTTAATAATTTAAGTATTTAGGTATTTTGTGGTTTATAGATTTTATTTTAATAATTAAATTATAATAAAATTATTTTTATGATTTTTTCTCATTTTCAAGGTTATAACCATTGAAAATATTATAATTTTTATTTTTTTTCAAATGTTAATACAATATTTAATTATAATAATCATAAAAATTAAATATCATGTAAATTCAATATAAATAATTTTATTGATCGATATTATAATACTGCTCATAAAATAGATTAATAAACTATTATTAATAAGATAGATATTAATTAAAATATATTTGCAAAACCTAAAAAGATTCAAAATCAAAGTAAAATATATTACTAAATAATAATTTTTAATTTTTAAATTTTCGATTCTTTTTATAAGCTTATACATTTTTTTTGATGAAGATAAATTATTTAAATTATATTTGTCTCTTTCATAATTTTATTTTGCAATTAATATTTTTATAAAAATAAACTAATAAATAATTAAAATGAATATTGAACTTATAATGAATACAAATAAAAATAAGATTTATGATTAATTATTTAGGGTATACCAGTTTAATGGTTTAAGTATTTAAGAGTTTAGGAGTTTAGTGATTTAAGTGTTTAGGCATTTAGTAGTTTATATGTTTTATTTAAATAATGAAATAACAAAAAAAAATATTTTTCAAATTATTTTTTCAATTTTGAAGGTTATAACCTTTATAAATATTATAATTTTTAAATTTTTTTCAAATGTGAAAACAATATTTAGTTATAATAAACTTTATAATTATATATCATGTAAATTAAAAATAAATAATTTTATTGATATATATTAATAAACTAAATATAAATATAAATATAAATATAATAATGATCAAAAAATAAATTAATAAACTATTATATATTGATAGATATTTATATATTATTTATAATTACATAAACCATTAAAGTTAGTTTAAATGATTAAGTATTTATGGGTTTTGGGGTTTTGGGGTTTAGGAGTTTAATGATTTAAGCATTTAGGCATTTATTAGTTTATAGGTTTTATATAAACAATAAAATAACAAAAAATTTATTTTTGTGATTTTATCTAGTTTTCAAAGATGATAACCTTTAAAAATATAATAATTTTTAAATTATTTTAAAAATGTAAATATAATATTTAGTTATAATAATCTTTATTATTATATATCATGTAAATTCAATATAAACAATTTTATTTATAAATATTCTATTAATGATCAAAAAATCAATTAATAATCTATTATTAATAAGATAGATATCAATTAAAATATAATTACAAAACCTAAAATGATTCAGAAGCAAAGCAAAATATATTACTATATAATAATTTTTTGTTTTAAAATATTTTTTTATTTTAAAAAGGTTATCTATAATTTTTTGATGAAAAATAATTTATATAAATTATTTTTGTTTAGCTCAATTTATTTTGCAATTAATATTCATATATAAATAAACAAATAAATAATTAAAATGAGTATTTAAAATTATAATGAAAAAAATGAGATTTATTATTTATTATTTAGGGATACTATTTTAATTTAAATTAGATCCGTATCACTAATAATTTATCTTGTAATTAATATTTCTATAACAATAAACTGATAAATAATTAAAATAAAAATTTAAAATTATACAAAATAAAAATTAAAATGAGATTTATTATTTATTATTAATCTATACCAGTTTAATGGAATAAGTATTTAGAGGTTTTGTCGTGTAGGAGTTTAGCAATTTATGTTTTTAGGCTTTTAGTGGTTAATAGGTTTTATTTAAAAAATAAAATAACAAAAAAAATTTCTATAATTTGTTATCATTTTCATAGGTTATAACCTTTGAAAATATAATAAAATTTACAATTTTTTGAAATGTGAATACAATATTTAGTTATAATAATATTAATAATTATATATCATATAAATTCAATATAAACAATTTTATTGATAAATAATATAATAATGATCAAAAATTAAATTAATAAACTATTTATAAAAAGATAGATATTAATTAAAAAATATTTATAAAACCCAAATTCATTCAAAATTAAAGTAAAATATATTACTGGATAATAATTTTTAATTTTTAAATTTTTACATCTTTTATAAGTGATTATTTTTTTTAAAAAAATAAATTAATTAAATTATATTTGTCGCACTCATACTTTATCTTGTAATAAATATTTCTATAAAAATAAACAAATAAATAATTAAAATAAATATTTAAAATTATAATAAATATAAATATAAATTAGATTTATTAATTATTAAGTAGTATATAGCAGTTTAATGGTTTATGTATTTATGAATTACGTGGTTTAAAAGTTTACTGATTTAATTATGTATGCATTTATTGGTTTATTGTTTTTATTTAAAAAAAATTATTTTTATTATTTTTTGATATTTTCAAAGGTTTTAACATTTGAAAATATAATAATTTTTTAATTTTTTTCAAAAGTGAATAAATGTTTATTTATAATAATCATAATAATTATATATCATATAAATTCAAAATAAATAATTTTAGTGATAGATATTCTAATAATTATCATTAAAAATCTATTATGAATAATATTGATATTACTTAAAATATAATATCAAAACCTAAAATGATTCAAAAGCAAAGCAAAATATATTACTTAATAATAATTATTTGTTTTTAAATTTGTATTCTTTTTATAAGCTTATCAATTTTTTGATGAAAAATAATTTTTATAAATTATATTTTTAACTTATAATTTATTTTATAATTAATATATATATATAAATATATATATATATATAAAACTAAACAATCAAAATGAATTTTTTAAATTATAATGAAAACAAATAAAAAATGAGATTTATTAATTATTATTTAGAGTATACCCATTTAAACGATTATCTATATAGGGGTATAGAGATTTTTTAGTTTAGTGATTTAAGTTGTTAGGCATTTAGTAATTTATAGGTTTTATTTAAACAATGAAATAATAAAAAAAATATTTTTTTTTACCAGTTTAAAGGTTATAATCTTTGAAAATATAATAATTTTAAAAATTTTTTTAAAAGTGAATACAATATTTAGTTATGATAATTATTATATTTATATATCATATAAATTAAATATAAATATTTTTATTGATAATTATTTTAATAATGAACAAAAAATAAATAAATAATCTATTAATAATAAGTTAGATATCAATTAAAATAAAATTACAAAATCTAAATTGATTCATAAACAAAGTAAAATATATTACTATATAATAATTTTTTGTTTTAAATTTTTTTCTTCTTTTAATAAGTTTATCTATATCTTTTTGTTGAAAAATAATTTATATAAATTATATTTGTCTAACTTATAATTTATTCTGTAATTAATATTTATATTAAAATAAACAAATAAATAATTAAAATGTATATTTAAAATTATAAAGAAAAAAATAAAAATGAAATTTATTATTTATTATTTATTATTTATTATTTAGGATATACATGTTTAAAAAATTTATCTATTTAGAGTTTTCCAGATTTAGAATTTATTGATTTAAGTATTTCGGAATTTAATTGTTTATAGCTTTTATTTAAACAATGAAATAACAAAATATTTATTTTTGATATTTTTTCAAATTTTAAAATATTATAACATTTGAAAATATAATAATTTTAAAATTTTTAAAAAATGTGAATAAAATATTTATTAATAATAATTATTATCACTATATATAATATAAACTAAATATAAACAATTTTATTTATAATATTATATCAATTATCAAAAAATAAATTAATAAACTATTATTAATATGATAGATATAAATTAAAATATAATCAAAAAACCTAAAATGATTCAAAATCAAAGTAAAATTTATTACTAAATAATAATTTTTTTTATTAGTTTTTGCTTCATTTTATAAGCTTATATCTTTTTTGTTGAAAAATATATTATTTAAATTATATTTGTCACTCTAATTTATTTTGTAATTAATATTTCATATATTTTTTAAATTATATTTAAGGTTTACGAGTTTAAAGGTTTATGTATTTAGGGGCTTCGGGGTTTAGGAATTTATAGATTTGTGTATTTAGGTATTTAATGGTTTATAAGTTTTATTTAAACAATGATATAACAAAAAATTTATTTTTTTTATTTTTTTTCATTTTTGAAGGTTATAACCTTAGAAAATGTAATAATTTTTAAATTATTTATATATGTTAATAATATATTTAGTTATGATAATCTTGATAATTATATATCATGTTAATTAAATATAAACAATTATATTGAATTATTAATGATCAAAAAATCTATTTGCAAATAAAATATATCAGGTTAATTCAAAAAATATTGATAGATATTATATTAATGATCAAAAAATAAATTAATAAACTATTATTAATAAGATAGATATTTTTTAAAATATATTTGCAAAATGTAAATTTATTCAAAATCAAAGTAAAATATAATAGTAAATAATAATTTTTTTTATGTTTATTTTCTTTTTATAAGTTTATATTTTTTGTTATTAAAAGTAAATTATTTAAATTAAATTTGTCTTCCAAATAATTTATTTTTAATTAATAATTCTATAAAAATAAACTAATAAATAATTAAAATGAATATTTAAAATTATAATGTGTACAAATAAAATTGAGATTTATTATTTATTATTCAAGATATACTAGTTTAATGGTTTAAGTATTTAGGTGTTTTGGGTTTTAGTGATTTAAGTGTTTAGGACTTTAGTGATTTATAGTTTTTATTTAAAGAATAAAAAAATAAAAAATTAAATTTTTTGATTTTTTTTTTAATTTTTGAAGGTTATAACCTTTGAAAATATAATAATTTTTACATTTTTTAAATGTTATTATAATATTTAGTTATAATATTCTTAATAATTATATATAATGTAAACTCAATATAAATTATTTTATTAATATATATTATAATAATGATCAATAAAAAATTAATAAACTAGTATTAATAAGAATGATATAAATTAAAATATAATTGCAAAATCTAAAATTATTCAAAAGCAAAATAAAATATATTACAAAATAATAAATTTTTGTTTTTAAAATTTTGCCTCTTTTTATAAGCATATATATTTTTTTTGATAAAAAATAAATTATTTAAAATAGATCTGTCTCACTAATAATTTATTTTGTAATTAATATTTCTATAAAAATAAACTTATAAATAATTAAAATAAAAATTTAAAATTACACTTAATAAAAATTAAAATGAGATTTATGATTTATTATTAATGTATACCAATTTAATAGTTTAAGTATTTAGAAGTTTTGTCGTTTAGGAATTTAGCGATTTATGTTTTTAGGCATTTAGTTGTTTATAAGTTTTATTTTAGCAATAAAATAAGAAAAAAAAATTTTGTAATCTTTTGTCATTTTGATAGGTTATAACCTTTGAGAATATAATAATATTTAAAATTTTTTGAAATGTGAATACAATATATAGTTATAATAATTTTAATAATTATATATCATATAAATTCAATATAAATAATTTTATAGATAGATATTATAATAATGATCAAAAATTAAATTAATAAACTATTAATAATAAGATATATATTAATTAAAAAATATTTACAAAACCCAAATGATTCAAAATTAAAGTAAAAAATATTAATGGATAATAATTTTTAATTTTTAAAATTTTACTTCTTTTATAAGCGTATATATTTTTTGATTAAAAATAAATTATGTAAATTCTATTTGTCGCACTCATAATTTATTTTGTAATAAATATTTCTATAATATAAACTTATAAATAATTAAAATAAATATTTAAACCCTATAATAAAAATAAATATTTTGTAATTTTAATTTTTAAATAAAACCTATAAACCACTAAATGCATATAGTGTAAAATCATTAAACTCCTAAGGCCCGTAATGCCTAATACATAAACCATTAAACCGCTATATGGTGCTTAATAATTAAGAAATCTAATTTTTATTTCAATTTATTATTATTTTAAATATTCATTTTAAATATTTATAAGTTTATTTTTATAGAAATATTTATTACAAAATAAATTATGAGTGCAACAAATATAATTTAAATAATTTATTTTTAATCAAAAAAATATATACGCTTATAAATGAAGTAAAAATTTAAAAATTAAAAATTATTATCCAGTAATATTTTTTACTTTAATTTTGAATCAATTTGGGTTTTGTAAATATTTTTTAATTAATATCAATCTTATTATAAATAGTTTATTAATTTAATTTTTGATCATTATTATAATATCTATCAATAAAATTGTTTATATTGAATTTATATGATATATAATTATTAAAATTATTATAACTAAATATTGTATTCACATTTCCAAAAATTTTAAATATTATTATAATTTCAAAGGTTATAACATATAAAATGAGAAAAAATTACAAATTTTTTTTTGTTATTTTATTGTTTTAATAAAACCTATAAACCACTAAATGACAAAAAATAAATCCCTTAACTCCTAAATGACAAAACTTCAAAATACTTAAAACTATTAAATTGGTATACATTAATAATAAATCATAAATCTCATTTTAATATTTATTAAAGATAATTTTGAATTTTTATTTTAATTATTTATCAATTTATTTTTATAGAAATATTAATTACAAAATAAATTATTAGTGAGACAGATGTAATTTAAATTAAACTAGTATACTTTAAATAATAAATGTCATTTTTGTTTAATTATAATTTTAAATATTCATTTTAATTATTTATTTGTTTATTTTTATATAAATATTAATTACAAAATAAAGTATAAGTTATACAAATAAAATTTATATAAATTATTTTTAAACAAAAAAATATAGATAAACTAATTAAAAGAAGAAAAAAAACTAAAAACTAAAAATTATTGAATATTAATATATTTTGCTTTGTTTCAGAATCATTTTAGGTTTTGTAATTATATTTTAATTGATATCTAACTTATTAATAATAGATTATTAAATTATTTTGTTATCATTCTTATAATATTTATCAATAAAAATGTTTATATTGAATTTATATGATATATATATATATATATATATTTAATAATTATAATAACTAAATATTATATTCACTTTTGAAAAAAAATTTAAAATTATTATATTTTCAAAGATTATAATATTTTAACATGTGAAAAAATAAAAAACAAATATTTTTTATGTTATTTTATTGTTTAAATAAAACCTATGAACCACTAAATACCTAAACACTTAAATCACTAAACTACAAAATCTAGATACCACTATATATATAATCCTTTTAAACTAGTATACCCTAAATAATAATTAATAAGTCTCATTTTTATTTGTTTTCATTATAATTTAAAAAATTAATTTTGATTCTTTACTTTTTTATTTATATATATATATTAATTATAAAATAAATTATGAGTTAAAAATATAATTATAAAAATTATTTTTCATAAAAAAATAGATAAGCTTATAAAAAGAATAAAAATTAAAAAACAATAATTATTATTAAGTAATATATTTTTCTTTACTTTTGAATCTTTTTAGGTTTTGATATTATATTTTAAGTAATATCAATGTTATTCATTATAGATTTTTTATTTATTTTTTGATAATTATTAGAATATCTATCAATAAAATTGTTTATATTGAATTTACATGATATATAATTATTATGATTATCATAACTAAATATAGTATTCACATATAAAAAAAATTTAAAAATTGTTATATTTTCAAATGTTATAACCTTCAAAAATGATAAAAAATAACAAAAATAATTTTTTTTATATCATTGTTTAAAAAAAACTTATAAAATATTAAATGCCTAAACACATAAATATCTAAACTCCTAAACCCCGAAGCCCCTAAATACTTAAACCTTTAATCTTGTAAACCTTAAATATAATCTAAATAATATATTGAAATATTAATTACAAAATAAATTATGAGTGATACAAATATAATTTAAATAATTTATTTTTCATCAAAAAAACATATATGCTTATAAAAAGAAGGAAAAACTAAAAAACAAAAATTATTATTTAGTAATAAATTTTACATTGTTTTTGAATCATTTTATGTTTTTTAATTATATTTTAATTTATATCTATCATATTAATAATAACATATTAATTTATTTTTTGATAATTGATATCATATCTATCAATAAAATTGTTTATATGTAGTTTATATTATATATAATTATAATGATTATTATTACTAAATATTGTATTAACATTTTTAAAAAAATTAAAATTATTATATTTTTAATTGTTATAACCTTTGAAAATGTGAAAAAAATATCAAAAATATTTTTTTGTTCTTTCATCGTTTAACTAAAAACTATAAACCACTAAATGCTTATAAATATAAATCGCTAAACTCCTTAATAACAAAACCTCTAAATACTTAAACCATTAAAATGGTAAACATTAATAATAATTCATAAATCTCATTTTAATTTTTATTGAGTATAATTTTAAATTTTTATTTTAATTATTTATCAGTTTATTTTTATAGAAATTTTAATTATAAAATAAATTATTAGTGAGACAGATCTAATTTAAATTAGACTGATATAACCAAAATAATAAAGAATAAATCTCAATATTATTTTTTTGATTATAATTTTAAATATTTATTTTAATTATTTATTTGTTTATTTTTATATAAATATTAATTAAAAAATAAATTATGAGTTAGACAAATATAATTTATATAAATTAATTTTCATCAAAAAAATATGGATAAACTTTTTAAAAGAAAAAAAAATTTCATAACAACAAATTATTATATAGTAATATATTTTGATTTCTTCTGAATCATTTTAGTTTAGGTAATTATATTTTAATTGATATCAATCTTATTAATAATAGATTATTAATTTTTTTTATCATTTTTAGAATATTTATCAATTATATTGTTTGTATTGAATTTACATGTTATATAATTATAAAGATTATTATAACTAAATATTATATTTATATTTGAAAATAATTTAAAAATTATTATATTTTTAAAGGTTATCATCTTTGAAAATGAGATAAAATCACAAAAATAATTTTTTTGTTATTTTATTGTTTATATAAAACCTATAAACTACTAAATGCCTAAATGCTTAAATCATTAAACTCTTAAATCCCAAAACCCTTAAATACTTAAACATTTAAACCATCTTTAAAGGTTTAAGTATTTAATTTACATATATATAATTATTAAGTTTATTATAATAAAATTTTGTATTCACATTTGAAAAAAATTTAAAAAGTATTATATTTATAAAGGTTATAACCTTCAAAATTTATAAAAAAATTGAAAAATAGTTTTTTTGTTATTTCATTAATTAAATAAAACATATAAACTCGTAAAGGCCTAAACACTTTAATCACTAAACTCCTAAAATCCTAAATACTTAAACCATTAAACTAGTATACCCTAAATAATAATTAATAAATTTCATTTTTATTATTTTTCATTATAATTTAAAAAATTCATTTTGATTGTTTAGTTTTTTATTTTTATATATGTATTAATTAAAAAATAAATTGAGTTAAAAATATAATTTATAAAAATTATTTTTAATGAAAAAATTGATTATCTTGTAAAAAGAAGTAAAATTTTTTAAAAAATAATTATTATTTAGTAATATATTTTGCTTTGATTTTGAATTATTTTAGGTTTTGATATTATATTTTAAGTAATATCAATCTTATTCATAATAGATTTTAAATTTATTTTTCGATAATTATTAGAATATCTATCAATAAAATTGTTTATATTGAATGTATATGATATATAATTATTATGATTATTATTAATAAATATTGTATTCACTTTTGAAAAAAATTCCAAAATTATTATATTTTCAAAGGTTATATTCTTAAAAAATGAGAAAAAATAATAAAAATATATTTTTAGTTATTTTATTTTTTAAATAAAACCTATAACCATTCAATGCATACTTACTTAAATTAGTAAGCTCATAAACCCAGAAACCCCTAAATACATAAACATTGTAACATCTATATACTACTTAATAAATAATAAATCTCATTTTTATTTGTATTTTTTATAATTTTAAATATTCATTTTAATTATTTATAGTTTAATTATTTAGAAAAATTAAATACAAAATAAATTTTGAGTGAGACAAATATTATATAAATAATTTATTTTTTATCAAAAAAAATATAATCTTATAAAAAGAAGGACAAATTTAAAAATTAAATATTATTATTTAGTAATATATTTTGATTTGATTTTGAATCATTTTGTGTTATGTAAATATATTTTAATTAATATATATATATTATTAATAATAGTTTATTAATTTAATTTTTGATCATTATTATAATATCTATCATTAAAATTGTTTATATTAAATTTATAGGATATATAATTAGTAAGATTAATATAATTATACATTGTATTCACATTTCAATAAATTTTAAAAATTATTTTATTTTTAACAGTTATAACCTTTGAAAATCAGAAAAAATCTAAAATAATTTTTTTTATTTTTATTATATAAATAAAACCTATAAACCACTAAATACCTATAAACATAAATTGATAAACTCTTAAATGAATAAACTTTTAAATATCAAACATTTAAATCGGGATATCACATATAATAAATCATATATCTTATTTTAATTTGTATTCATTATAATTTTAAATATTTATTTTAATTATTTATTAGTTAATCTTTTATAGAAATATTAATTACAAAATAAATAATGAGCGAGACAACTATAATTTTAATAATTTAATTATTAATCAAAAAAATATAAGCATATAAAAAGAAGTAAAAATTTAAAAACAAAAAATTATTATTTAGTAATATACTTTGATTTTGAATCATTATATATAGGTTTTGTAATTATATTTTAATTGCTATCAATCTTATTAAGAATAGTTTATTAATTTATTATTTAATCAATTTTATAATATCTAATAATAAAATTACTTATTTTGAATTTAAATGTCTTATAATTATTAAGATTATTATAACTAAATATTATATTTACATTTGAAAAAAATTTAAAAATTATTAGATTTTCAAAGGTTATAACCTTTAAAAATGATAAAAAATCACAAAAATAATTTTTTAATTATTTTATTATTTAAATAAAACTTATAAACCACTAAATGTTGAAACATTTAAATCTCTAGACTCCTAAACCCCAAAACCCCCTAAATACTTAAACCATTAAACCTATATAACCTAAATAATAAATAATAAATCTCATTTTTATTTGTATTCATTATAATTTTAAATATTCATTTTATTTATTTTTTAGTTTATTTTTATAAAAATATTAATTATAAAATAAATAATGTGTAGAGAGTTATAATTTAAATAAATTATTTTTTATGAAAAAAAATAAGCTTATAAAAATAAACAAAATTTCAAAAATTTAAAATTTTATTTAGTAATATAATTTACTTTGATTTTGAATTATTTTGGGTTCTGCAAATATATTTTAATTAATAATTATCTTATTAATAATAGTTTATTAATTTATTTTGTTATCATTTTTATAATATATATTAATACATTTTTTAATATTGAATCTACAACAAATATAATTATTATGATTATTATAACTAAGTATTGTATTCATATTTTAGAACTTTTAAAAAATTATTATATTTTCAAAGATCATAACCTTTGAAAATCACCAAAATTCATAAAAATAATTTTTTTGTTTTTTCATTGATTAAATAAAACCTATAAACACGAAAATGTGTATACATATAAATCAATAAACTCTTTAACCCCAAAACCACAGAAAACTTAAACAATTAAATATTTATACCCTAAATAATAAATAATAAATCTCATTTTTATTAGTATTCATTATAATTTTAAATATAAATTTAATTATTTATTAGTTTAATTTTATAGAAATATAAATTAAAAAATAAATTAATAGTTAGACAATTATAATTTAAATAATTTATTTTTCATCAAAAAATATATAAGCTTATAAATGGATACGAAAATTTAAAAATTTAAAATTAATATTTAGTAACATATTTCACTTTGATTTTGAATCATTTTTGGTTTTATAAATATATTTTAAACAATATTTATCTTATTAATAATTCTTTATTAATCTTTTTGTATGATCAGTATTATAATATATATCAATATACTTGTTTATATTAAATGTAGATGATATATAATTATATAGATTATCATAACAAAATATATTATTCACATTTAAAAAACAATTTAAAAATTGTTATAGTTTCAAAGGTTATATAAAATTTTTTATTATTTTATTTTTTAAATAAAACCTATAAACCACTAAATGCTTGGGATGCTCATCCGATAGGATGGAATGGAGATTATAAATCTCCAGTCCCTTCCCACAGTTCAGAGATTTTTTTTGAAGATCTAGGCTCGTCCCATAAGTTTAAAATATCGGGATGGGACGGGATGAAGATCGGGGATTTTGGGTAGGAGAAAACGGTTCTGGCACGGAACGGAGTTCGTGCATTTTTTTCAATTTATTTTCTTCAAACCGACCAAGTTAGTTCATGTCGAAACCTTTTGTTGTACCATTTATCATTCCTTAGTTATGTATATTTCAAACTCAAATTGGGCCAATTTTATTTTGTCAAATAGGCTCAATACCGCAAACGAGTTCCATTACTTTGTCCAAAGCTTTGATGTGCAGAAAAGGATAGAAATGTTAAATAGAACGGGATCAAGTTGTGTGTTTAATTTGGTTCTTTGTTTTTTCACAAGTTGGCTTTGTTCTGCCGAGTGAAAGTTAACCATAATAGCAATATTACATTTTTTAAACAATTACTTGAAATATTAAGGAATAGCTAAAGATGACCACAAACATTGGTAGCATTAATTACTACTTAAGTAATTGCTAAAATTAGGCAGCTTAATATAACAAAAAATACAACTAATAACAACCATGATAATAATCATTTCAAAGGTCAGTCCAAAAATAGCTATGAAAATCCAAACCAATTTAATTATCTCTTCTACAACTCCTCCCTTTTCTTCCTCCACTGTAGAAGGACAACCAAAGATGAAAACATGTTAATCATGTAGACATAAATGTCTAAGATGAAATAGTAATAAAAATACAAAATATTACCATATAAAATTTAATAGACCCATTCCAAATTATGTTGGCCAACTATAGTTGGAAGAATATTTGGATCTTGAGACCCCTCTGAAAATTGTAATTGAACCAAATTTTTATTAAATTGAATCAATAAAATAAGTAAGAATGAAATTAAAATTTACAAGATATGTATACTAACCTGATTCATTATCATCATGGTCTTGAACTAATTCTTCAATTTCAATAGGTTTGTTTGATCTTCTCAACCAATCTTGTAGACATATTAGAACTTCAGCTCTAATAGGTATTAAAGAACTCCTAAATTTATCTAAAGTTCTTCCCCCAGTGCTAAATGTAGATTCGTAGGCCACAATAGATGCTTGGATAGCAAATACATCTCTTGCTACATTTACCGAAGAAGGATACCTAACCTCATTTGCCTTCAACTAGTTTAGAAGATCAAAATCAATTTTATTTTTTTCAAGTTTGTCCTCCAAGTACCTATCCAACTCTTCCAAAGCTGCAACTTCTTGTTCATTCTCCAATTCAACAAAAAAAATCATCAACATAAGTCTCACTACCATCAAAGAAATCAGCATTTTTCTTCAACATAGTAGAAGAGAAATCATCTTCTTTTGATTCATCTTCATTTAAATCTTTATAATCATTCATCATCTCATTTAAAGTATTTATAACCTTTTTCACCAAATTTTTAGCCAATTCCTCTCCATAATGCTAAGTGTACTTAACCTTGAGATATTTGAGCTTATTTCTAGGATCCAACACAACTGCTACAAAAAGCATAAAATTTGTTGACCAAAGAGAACGCCAATATTTGTTGAATTTATACCTCATTTTAATACCCATTTCAGACACCATTGTATCTCTATTATTTTCAAAAGCTCAATTTTTTTTTCAAAATTTGAATAATCTCAAAAAAATAAACACTAGAGGTAGAATATTATGAGCCAGAAAATTTACAAGTTACCTCATAAAAAGTTTTAAAGAACGAGCCAAAATTTTGGCATTTGTTCAGTCTCTCTCAGTTGGAACGTTTGAACCAAACTCTCTCAAAAACCTTTTGTCTTTGTCCTCCAACTTATCTAATTCTTTTGATATTTTATATTAGTTTTTAGCATCAAATAAGTTGAATTACATCTTGCAGTACAATCTTATTGCAATGAAGATCCATATGTAAAGTTTGCTTCTTCAACATATAACTTAAACATATCTAATCTTTTAGGACTCCTCCTCAAATATTTTACAATGACTCTAATTTTTTGAATAGCACCCTCAACTATTGTAATTCCATCTCTGACAATTAAGTTTAGGATATGAGCACAACATCTCATATGAAAATGCTTGCCTCTAAAAGGTACAACACTTTTCTTCACAAGCCTTTTTTTAAATTGTTCAACTGCAACATCATTATTTGATGCATTGTCAATAGTAATGAACATCAACCTTCTCAAGCCCAATTCATTCATGCAAAATTCAATAGCATTTCTAATATTAACTCCAGAATGACATTTAATTACACAAAAGTTCAAAAGCCTTTTATGCATATTCCATTGAGAATCAATGTAATGAACAGTCAAATATATATAAGACAAATTTTGAATGCTAGTCCAAGTGTCGGTAGTCAATGAAACTCTACAACAATGTGATGATATGCTATCAAATAATTTCTTGTTTTCCTTCACAAACAAATAAAAACGATCCGTCAATATAGAGTGCCTAGATCGAATTTTAAATTGAGGCACACTAACTTCACAAAACTCCTTAAACTGATCCCTCTAAACAAAACAAAAGGCAATTCATCTTTTATGATCATTTTCACCAAAGCCTCCCAAACTAGTTGTTGATCAAATTTCCAACAAGTTAATTTGTTATCCTCTAAACTAGTACATTTAGTGAAACTCAACAAAGATTGTGACTTGTCTTTACCTTTATGAGTTTCTATTAATTCTTTTTTGGGTGGAAATTTCATACAAGTCTTTCTCAAGTATTTTTATAAACTCGAAGTACCTTGATCACTTTTTGCCAAGTTTTCTTTACTACATCATATACAAGTTGCCCTACCAGTTTCATTTCACTCTGAATCAACTAATATCTCATAAGTTTCCCAAACAGCATACTTATACTTTTTATGAGCTTGAGGTTCAGATGTACCTTGACATTCTTTTACAATTGGAATTGAAGAACCTGCAGTAACAATAGGAGAGTTCGTGAAAGGATGATGATTGGATTTACGAGTACTTTGATCATTTCAGATGTGATCATCTTCAATTTATTATTTTTTTCGTTTACCGCTGGCTTGTGCCATCTGCATTGCCATTAATTAATATGATATAGTAAGCATAAATACATATAAATATTTCAAACAAGCAAGCTCTACAAAACTGACTGTAACACTTTTGGCCCACTCATTCGCCCCAACCACAACACCACAACCAATACTCAACAAAACTGACTAAGACACATAATAATAATATTTAATCACTCAATTCTCGTCATAAAAACAAACCAAAAGGCTGGTGGCATCTGAGAGACGGTTGGGGCAACCAGAAGTGAGACGGACAAGGGCTGGACCTAACTGAACACAGTTGGAATGGCATGAGGTGGCCTAAAACTCTTGGGAACAACAATAGGTACGTCGGAATTGGATGAGCAGTAGCGAAATTGATGGCATCTTCATGTTATATATATATATATATATATATTCCTAGTTCTAGTATCTATTTTTTAGGATGGGACGGTTCTTGGGATGAATATTGCTTAAGATCCGCAACCATCCCAAAACAAAAAATAAGTGACAGAACGGGACGGGAAAAGTCAAAGTTAATGGATTTTTCTCAGTCCCGATTCTTTCGGGACAAGACTTCGGGCTGGGTCACGAATCTTCGAATCCCGTGAGCACCCCTACTAAATGCATATAAAGTTAAATCAGTAAACTCCTAAACCCCATAATGCCCAAATACATAAACCATTAAACTACTAAAGACTACTTAATAATTAATAAATCTATTTTTTTGCTATTTATTATATTTTTAAATATTCATTTTAATTATTTATTAGTGTATTTATTTAGAAATATTTTTAACAAAATAAGTTATGAGTGGGACAAATATAATTTAAACAATATATTATTTATCAAATAAAAATATAAGCTTATAAAAGAAGAATAAATTTAAAAATTAAAAATTATTATCAAGTAATATATGTTACTTTAATTTTGAATAAATTTGGGTTTTGTAAATATTTTTTAATTAATATCTATCTTAATATTAATACTTTATAAATTTAATTTTTGATCATTATTATAATATCTATCAATAAAATTATTTATATTAAATTTATATGATATATAATTATTAATATTATTATAACAAAATATTGTATTAAAATTTCAAAAAATTATAAATACTATTATATTTTCAAATGTTATAACCTATGAAAAAGATAAAAAAGTATAGAAATTTTTCCTGTTATTTTATGTGTTTAAATAAAACCTATAAATCACTAAAAGCCTAAAAACATAAATTGCTAACCTTCTAACCACAAAATCTCTAAATACTTAAATCATTAAACTGATATACATTAATAATAAATCATAAATTTCATTTTAATTTTTATTCGTAATAATTTTAAATTTTTATTTTAATTATTTATCAATTTATTTTATAGAAATATTAATTACAAAATAAATTATTAGTGAGATAGATCTAATTTAAATTAAACCAGTATCCCTAAATTATAAATAATAATTCTCATTTTTTTATTATAATTTTAAATATTCATTTTAATTATTTATTTGTTTATTTATATATAAATATTAATTAGAAAATAAATTGAGTTAGACAAATATAATTTATATAAATTACTTTTCATTAAAAAATTATTGATAAACTTTTTAAAAGAAAAAAAAATTTAAAACAAAAAATTATTATATAGTAATATATTTTGCTTTTCTTCTGAATCATTTTAGGTCTTGTAGTTATATTTTAATTGATATCTATCTTATTAATAATAGCTTATTAATTTATTTTTTGATCATTATTAAAATATTTATCAATAAAATTGTTTATATTGAATTTATATAATATATAAATATAATGATTAGTATAACTAAATATTGTATTCACATTTTAAAAAAATTTTAAAAATTATTATATTTTCAAAGGTTATAACCTTTGAAAATATCAAAAAATAATAAGAATAAATTTTTTATTATTTTATTTTTTTTAATAAAACCTATAAACCACTAAATGCATACACAGTTAAATCAGTAAACTACTAAACATCATAATGCCTAAATACATAAACTATTAAACCGCTATATACTACTTAATAATTAATAAATCTAATTTTTATTTCTATTTATTATAATTTTAAATATTCATTTTAATTATTTATTAGTTTATTTTTATATAAATATTTATTATAAATTAAATTATGAGAAATATTATATATTGTATTTAATTTATTTTTAATCAATAGAAATATATGCTTATAAAGAAGTAAAAATTTAAAAATTAAAAATTATTATCCAGTAATCTATTTTACTTTAATTTTGAATCAATTTGGGTTTT
The DNA here is from genome assembly GCA_029783825.1 of Sapria himalayana. Taxonomy (NCBI): domain Eukaryota; kingdom Viridiplantae; phylum Streptophyta; class Magnoliopsida; order Malpighiales; family Rafflesiaceae; genus Sapria; species Sapria himalayana. The sequence goes on from JAREIK010001792.1 coordinate 136,469, forward strand.
GTAAATATTTTTTAATTAATATCAATCTTTTTATTAATAGTTTATTAATTTATATTTTGATCATTATTATATTATCTATCAATAAAATTGTTTATATTGAATTTATAAGATATATAATTATTAATATTATTATAACTAAATATTGTATTCACAATTTAAAAAATTTTAAATATTATTATATTTTCTAATGTTATAACCTATGAAAATGAGAAAAAATTACAAATTTTTTTTGTTATTTTATTTTTTAAATTAAACCTATAAGCCACATAATGCCTAAAAACATAAATTGCTAAACTTTTAAACAAGAAAAACACTAAATACTTAAACCATTAAACAGGTGTAGATTAATAAAAAATCATAAATCTCAATTTAATTTTTATTAAGTATAATTTTAAATTTTTATATTAATTAAAAAAAATTATTTTTATAAAATTATTAATTACAAAATAAATTATTTGTGATACAGATCTAATTTAAATAATTTATTTTTCATCAAAAAAATATATATATCTTTATAAAAAATGCAAAATTTTTATCTCACTAATTATATATCATATAAATTCAATATATACAAATTTATTGATAGATAGTATAATAATGATCAAAAATTAAATTAATAAACTATTTGTAATAGTATAAATATTAAATAAAATATATTTACATAACACAAAATGATTCTAAATCAAATTAAAATATATTACTAAATAATAATATTTAATTCTCAAATATTTCTTCATTCTATAAGCTTATATTTTTTATTGATTAAAAATAAATAATTTAAATAATATTTGTCTCACTCAAAAAATTTTTTGTAATTAATTTTTCTAAATAATTAAACTATAAATAATTATAATAAATATAATAATTATTTTTATGATCTATAGGTTTTATTTTAAAAATGAAATAACAACAAATTTATTTTTATTATTTTTTCTCATTTTTATGCTTATAACCTTTGAAAATATAATAATTTTTCAATTTCTTTTCAAAAGTGAATACAATATATATTTATAATAATTATATATCAGATAAATTCAATATAAATAATTTTATTGATAGATATTCTAATAATTATCAAAAAATAAATTAAAAATCTATTATGAATAAGATTGATATTAATTAAAATATAATATCAAAACCTAAAATGATTCAAAATAAAATCAAAATATATCACTAAATAATAGTTATTTGTTTTTAAATTTTTATGATTTTTATAAGCTTATCTATTTTTTGGTGAAAAATATTTTTAATAAATTATATTTTTAACTCATAATTTATTATAATAAATTAAAATATATATAAATTAAAATAAAAACTAAACAATCAAAATGTATATAAAAATATAAAAAACTAAACAATCAAAATGATTTTTTTTAATTATAATGAAAACAAATAAAAATGAGATTTATTAATAATTATTTAGTGTATATCGATTTAAAGGATTATCTATATAGGGGTATCGGGATTTTGTAGTTTAGTGATTTAAGTGTTTAGGCATTTAGTGGTTTATAGATTTTATTTAAACAATGAAATAATAAAAAAATTATTTTTTATTATTTTTCACATTTTCAAAGGTTAAAATATTTTTTATTATTTTTCACCTTTGAAAATATAATAATTTTAAAATTTTTTTAAAAAGTGAATATAATATTTAGTAATAATAATCATTATATTTATATATCATATAAATTCAATATAAACATTTTTATTGATAAATATTCTAATAATGATCAAAAAATAAATTAATAATCTATTATTATTAAGATAGATATCACTTAAAATATAATTACAAAACCTTAACTGATTTAGAAGAAAAGCAAAATATATTACTATATAATAATTTTTTGTTTTGATTTTTTTTTTCTTTTAAAAAGTTTATTTATATTTTTTTGATGAAAAATAATTTATATAAATTATATTTGTTTAGATCATAATATATTTTGTAATTAATAATTATATAAAAATATACAAATAAATAATTAAATTGAATATTTAAAATTATAATTAAAAAAATGAGTTTTATTATTTATTATTTACGGTATACATGTTTTAATTTAATTAGATCTTTCTAAAAAATAATTTATTTTATAAATAATATTTCTATAAAATAATTAAAATTAATGTATACCAGTTTAATTGTTTAATTATTTAAGGGTTTTGTAATTTAGTAGTTTAGCAATTTATGTTTTTAGGCAAATTGTGGTTTATAGGTTTTATTTAAACAATAAAATAAAAAAAATGTTGTAATTTTTTTTCATTTTCCTTAGTCATAACCTTTGAAAATATAATAATATTTAAAATTATTTGAAATGTGAATACAATATTTAGTTATAATAATATTAATAATTATATATCATATAAATTCAATATAAACAATTTTATTGATAGATATAATAATGATCAAAAATTAAATTAAATAAAATATTAATAATAAGATATATATGAATTAAAAAATATTTACAAAACCCAAATTTATTCAAAATTAAAGTAAAATATATTACTTAATAATAATTTTTAAATTTTTACTTATTATATAAGCGTAAATACTTTTATTGATTAAAAAAATATTTAAATTATATTTCTCGCACTCATAATTTATTTTGTAATAAATATTTCTATAGGAATAAACTAATAAATAATAAAAATAAATATTTATAATTATAAAAATAGAAATAATAATTAGATTTATTAATTATTAAGTAGTATATAGCGGGTTAATGGTTTATGTATTTAGGCATTACGAGGTTTAAGAGTTTACTGATTTAACTGTGTATGCATTTAGTGGTAATAGGTTTTATTTAAAAAATAAATAAACAAAAAATTTACTTTTTGATATTTTCAAATGTTATAACCTTTGAAAATATAATAATTTTTAAATTTTTTTCAAAAGTGAATTCAATATTTAGTTATAATAATCATTATATTTATATTTCATATAAATTCAATATAAATAATTTTATTGATAAATATTCTAATAATGATCAAAAAATAAATTTATAATCTATTATTAATAAGATTGATATCAATTAAAATATAATTACAAAACATAAAATGATTCAGATGGAAAGCAAAATATATTACTATATAATAAATATTTGTTTTGAAATTTTTTATTCTTTTTATAAGTTTATCTATATTTTTTTATGAAAAATAATTTATATAAATTATATTTGTCTAACTCATAATTTATATTGTAATTAATATTTAATAAAAATAAATGAATAAATAATTAAAATAAATATTTTAAATTATATTGAAAAAAATATATTGAGATTTATTATTTATTATTTAGGGTATACTAGTTTAAAAGGATTATCTAATTAGGGTTTTCGAGATTTTAAAGTTATTGACTTAAGTGTTTGGCATTTAGTAATTTATAGGATTTATTTAAACAATGAAATAACAAAAAAATTATTTTTGATATTTTCTCACATTTTCAAAGGTTATAACATTTGAAAAAATAATAATTTTAAATTTTTTTAAATATGTGAATACAATATTTAGTAATAAGAATCATTATATTTATATATAATATAAACAAAATATAAACAATTTTATTGATAGATATAATGTCAATTATCAAAAAATAAATTAATATGCTATTATTAATATGATAGATATAAATTAAAATATAATTGCAAAACCTAAAATTATTCAAAATCAAAGAAAAATTTATTAACAAATAATAATTTTTGTTTTTTAGTATTTGCTTCTTTTTATAAGCTTATATTTTTCTTTGATGAAAAATAAATTATTTAAATTATATTTAAGGTTTACGAGTTAAAAGTTTTAAGTATTTAGGGGCTTTTGTGTTTAGGTGTTTATAGATTTAAGTGTTTAGGCATTTAGTGGCCTATAAGTTTTATTTAAATAATGATATAACAAAAAACTTATTTTTAATTTTTTTTCTAATTTTTGAAGGTTATAACCTTTGAAAATATAAAAATTTATAAATTTTTTCCAAATGTAAATATAATATTTAGTTATACTAATCGTAATTATTATAAGTCATTTAAATTCAATATAAATAATCACATTGCTAGATATTATAATAATGATCAATAAATAAATTAATAAACTATTATTAATATGATAGATATTATTTAAAATATATTTGCAAAATCTAAATTTATTCAAAATCAAAGTATATATTACTAAATAATAATTTTTTATAATATTTTGCTTTTTTTATAAGTTTATATTTTTGTTATTAAAAGTAAATTATATAAATTATATTTGTCTTCCTTATAATTTATTTTGTAATTTATAATTTTATTAAAATAAACTAATAAATAATTAAATTAAATATTTAAAATTATAATGAATACAAATAAAATTGAGATTTATTATTTATTATTTAGGATATACAGGTTTAATGGTTTAATTATTTAAGTGTTTTGGGGTTTAGTCATTTAAGTGTTTATGCAATTGGTGATTTTATCTAATTTTTGAAGGGTATGACCTTTGAAAATATAATAATTTTTAATTATTTTTAAAATGTGAATATAATATTTAGTTATAATAAGCTTGATAATTATATATAATGTAAAATCAATATAAATAATTTTATTAATAGATATGAAAATAATGATCAATAAATAAATTAATAAACTACTTTTAATTAGAATGATATAAATTAAAATATAATTGCAAAATCTAAAATTATTCAAAATTAAATTAAAATAAATTACTAAATAATAATATTTTGTTTTAAAAATTTTTCTTCTTTTTATGATCTTATATTTTTTTGATGAAAAACAAATTATTTATATTATATCTATCTCACTAATAATTTATTTTGTAATTAATGTTTTTATAAAAATAAACTGATAAATAATTAAAATGAATATTTAAGATTATAATGAATAATAATAAAAATGAGATTTATTATTTAGAGTATACTAATTTAAAGACTTATGTATTTATGGGCTTCAAGGTTTAGGTGTTTAGTCATCAAAGAATTTAGGTATTTTGTGGTTTATAATTTTTATTTAAAAAATCTCATAACAACAAGTTTATTTTTTTATTTTTTCTTATTTTCAAAGGTTATAACCTTTGAAAACTTAATAATTTTTAAATTTTTTTAAAATGTGAAAATGTTATTTCGTTATAATAATCTAAATAATTATATATTATGTAAATTCAATATAAATAATTTTTTTATAGATATTATGATGACGATAATAAAATAAATTAATAAACTATTATTAAAAAGATAGATATTAAATAAAATTTATTTTCAAAACCTAAAATGATTCAAAATCAAAGTAAAATATATTAATAAGATAGATATTAAATATAACTATTATTAATTAGATAAAATATACAGGTTTAAAAGATTATATATTTAGGAGTTTTGGGATTTAAGAATATACTGATTTAAGTGTTTAGGCATTTAGTAGCTAATAGGTATTATTTAAAAAATAAAAGAAAAAAAAAAAATTTTTGTTATTTGTTCTGATAATTTAAGGATATAACCTTTAAAACTATAACAATTTTTAAATTTTTTTTAAATGTGAATACTACATTTAGTTATGATAATCTTAATAATTATATATCAGGTACATTTAATATAAACAATTATATTGATATATATTATAATAATGATCATACAAAAGATTAATAAATAATTATTAATAAGATAAATATTTTTTAAAAAATATTTACAAAACCTAAAATGATTCATAATCAAAGTGAAATATTTTACTAAATATTAATTTTAAATTTTTAAATTTTTGTATCAATTTTAAGCTTATAAATTTTTTGATGAAAAATAAATTATTTAAATTATATTTGTCTTACTATTAATTTATTTTTTAATATATATTTCTATAAAATTAAAATAATAAATAATTAAAATGTATATATAAAATTATAATGAATACTAATACAGATGAGATTTATGATTAATTATTTAGGGTATACCTATTTAATGGTTTAAGTTTATTGTGGTTTTGGGGTTAATGAGTTTATTGATTTATATATTTTTACATTTAGGTGTTTATAGGTTTTATTTAATAAATGAAATAATAAAAAATTTATTTTTATGAATTTTTGTGATTTTCAAAGGTTATAACCTTTGAAAATATAATAATTTTTTAATAATTCTAAAATATGAATACAATACTTAGTTATAATAATCTTAATAATTATATTTGACGTAAATTCAATATAAAAAATTTTATTAATATATATTATTTTGATGATCAAAAAATAAATTAATAAACTATTATTAATAATATGGATATTAATTAAAATATATTTGAAGAACCCAAAATAATTCAAAATCAAAGAAAATTATAATACTAAATAAAATTTTAAATTTTTAAAATTTTATTTATTTTTAAAAGCTTATTTTTTGTTATAAAAATAAATTTATTTAAATTATATATGCTTCACTCATTATTTATTTTGTAATTAATATTTCAATAAAAATAAACTAAAAAATAAATAAAATGATTATTTAAAATTATAATGAATACAAATAAAAATGAGATTTATTATTTATTATTTTGGTTATATAGGTTTAATAGTTTACGTATTTAAGGGGTTTTGGGGTTTAAGATCTAGAGATTTAAATGTTTAGGAATTTAGTGGTTTCTAATTTTAATTTAAATAATAAAATAATAAAAAAATTATTTTTGTGATTTTTTATCATTTTTGAAGGTTAAAACCTTTGAAAATTTAATAATTTTTAAATTTTTTTCCAATATAAATATAATCTTTAGTTATAATAATTTTAATAATTATAAGAAATTTAAATTAAATATAAGTAATTTTATTGTTAGATATTATAAAATTGATCAAATAATAAATTAATAAATATAATGATTCAAAACCTATATATAATGATTCAAAATCAATGTAAAATATATTACTAAATAATAATTTTTTGTTTTTAAATTTTTACTTCTTTTTATATGCTTATATATTTTTTTTGATTAAAAATAAATTATTTAAATTATAGTTGTCTCGCATATTATTTATTATGTAATTAATATTTCTATAAAAAATAAACAAATAAATAATTAAAATGAATATTTAAAATTTTAATGAATATAAATTAAAATGAGATTTATGATATATTATATGTGGTATACCAGTTTAATTGTTTGATTATTTAGGAGTTTTGTTGTTTAGAAGTTTATCAATTTATGTTTTTAAGTATTTAGTGGTTTATAGGTTTTATTTATTTATTACAAATAAAAATTTTTTTTTTTGATTTTTTTCTGATTTTCAATGTTTATAACCTTTAAAAATAAAATAATTTTTAAAATTTTTATAAAGTGAATACTATGTATAATTATATTAATCTTACTAATTATATATCATATAAATTAAATATAAACAATTTTAATGATAGATAATATAATAATGATCAAAAATTAAATTAATTAACTATTATTAATAATATAAATATTAAATAAAATATATTTACATAACACAAAATGATTCAATATCAAATCAAATATATTACTAAATAATAATATTAAATTTTTAAAATTTGCCATTCTTTTTATAAGTTTATATTTTTTTTGATTAAAAATAAATAATTTAATAATATTTGTCTTACTCGAAATTTATTTTGGAATTAATTTTTCTAAATAATTAAACTATAAATAATTAAAATGAATATTTAAAATTATAATAAATAGAAATAAAAATGAGATTTATTATTTATTAAGTAATATATAGATGTTAAAATGTTTATGTATTTAGGGGTTTTGGGGTTTATGGGCTTACTAATTTAAGTAAGAAATCATTTAATGGTGTATAGGTTTTATTTAAAAAATAAAATAACTAAACATTTATTTTTATTATATTGTCTCATTTTTTAAGATTATAACCTTTGAAAATATAATAATTTTTAAAATTTTTTTAAAAGTGAATACAATATTTATTTATAATATGCATAATAATTATATATCATATAAATTCAATATAAATAATTTTATTGATAGATATTCTAATAATTATCAAAAAATAGAATAATAATCTATTATGAATAAGATTGATATTACTTAAAATATAATATTAAAACCTAAAATGATACAAAATCAAAGCAAAATATATTACTAAATAATAATTATTTGTTTTTAAATTTTTATTCTTTTTATAAGCTTATTAATTTTTTGATGAAAAATAATTTTTATAAATTATATTTTTAACTCATAATTTAGTTTATAATTAATACATATATAAAAATAAAAAACAAAACAATCAAAATGAATTTTTTAAATTATAATGAAAACAAATAAAAATGAAATCTATTAATTATTATTTAGGATATACCGATTTAAATGATTATCTTTATAGGGGTATTAGGATTTTGTAGTTTAGTGATTTAAATGCTTAGGCATTTAGTGGTGTATAGGTTTTATTTAAATAATAGAATAACAAAGGTTATAACCTTTGAAAATATGATAATTTTAAATTTTTTTTCAAAAGTTAATATAATATTTAGTTATAATAATCATTATATTTATATATCATATAAATTCAATATAAACATTTTTATTGATAAATATTCTAATAATGATCAAAAAATAACTTAATAATCTTTTAGTAAACAAAACCTAAAATGATTCAGAAGCAAAACAAAATATATTACTATACAATAATTTTTTGTTTTGAAATTTTTTTTTCTTTTAAAAAGTTTATCTATAATTTTTTGATGAAAAAAAATTTATATAAATTATATTTGTGTAACTCATAAATTATCTTGTAATTAATATTTATATAAAATAAACAAATAAATAATTAAAATGAATATATAAAATTATAATTAAAAAATGAGATTTATTATATATTATTTAGGGTATACCTATCTAATTTAAATTAGAATCGTCTTACTAACAATTTATTTAGTATTTAATATTTCTATAAAAATAAACTAAAATTTAATTAAAATAAAAATTTAAATTATACTGAATAAAAGTTAAAATGATATTTATGATTTATTATTAATGTATACTAGTTTAATGGTTTATGTATTTAGAGGTTTTGTCTTTTTGGTGTTTAGCGATTTATGTTTTTAGGCATTTAGTGGTTTATAGGTTTTATTTAAACTAATGAAATAACAAAAAAAATTTGTAATTTTTTCTCATTTTCATTGGTTATAACCTTTGAAAATATAATAATATTTAAAATTTTATGAAATGTGAATACAATATTTAGTTATAATAATATTAATATTTTTATTAAAAAAATAACCTTTGAAAATATAATATTTTTAATTCTTTTTAAATGTGAATATAATATTTAGTTATAATAATCATTATATATATATATATCACATAAATTCAATATGAACAATTTAATTGATAAATATTCTAATAATGATCAAAAAATAAATTAATAATCTATTATTAATAAGATAGATATCAATTAAAATATAATTACAAAACCTAAATTGATTCAGAAGAAAAGCAAAATATATTACTATATAATAATTTTTTGTTTTGAATTTTTTTTCTTTTAAAAAGTATATCAATAATTTTTTGATGAAAATTAAATTATTTAAATTATATTTGTCTAACTCAATTTATTTTGTAATTAATATTAATATATAAACAAATAATAATAATTAAAATGAATATTTAAAATTATAATGAAAAAAAAATGAGATTTATTATTTATTATTTATTATTTAGGGATACAGGTTTAATTTAAATTAGATCTATCTCACTAATAATTTATTTTGTAATTAATATTTCTATAAAATAAGTTGATAAATAATTAAAATAAAAATTTAAAATTATAATGAATAAAAATATAAAAGAGATTTATGATTTATTATTAATGTATACCAATTTAATGATTTAAGTATTTAGATGTTTTGTCGTTAGGAGTTTAGTGATTTTTGCTTTTAGGCTTTTAGTGGTTTATAGGTTTTATTTAAAAAAATAAAATAACAAAAAAATTTCTATAATTTCTTATAATTTTCAGAGATTATAACATTAGAAAATATAATAATATTTAAAATTTTTTGAAATGTGAATACAATATTTAGATATAATAATATTAGTAATTATATATGATATAAATTCAATATAAATAATTTTATTGATAGATATTAAAAAATGATCAAAAATTAAATTAATAAACTACTAATAATAAGATAGATATTATTAAAAAATATTTACAAAACCCAAATTGATTCAAAATTAAAGTAAAATATATTAGTTGATAATAATTTTATTTTTAAATTTATACTTCTTTTATAAGCGTAAATACTTTTATTAATTAAAAAAATTTATTTAAATTATATTTCTCGCACTCATAATTTATTTTCTAATAAATATTTTTATAGAAATAATTAATAAATAATTAAAATAATATTTAGAATTATAATAAATAGAAATAAAAATTAGATTTATAATTATTAAGAAGTATATAGGGGTTTAATGGTTTATGTATTTAGACATTATGAGGTTTAGTAGTTTACTGATTGAATTGTGTATTCATTTAGTGGTTATAGGTTTTATTTAAAAAATAAATAAACAAAAAATTTATTTTTATTATTTTTTGATATTTTCAAATGTTATAAACTTTCAAATATAATTATTTTTAAATTTTTTTCAAAAGTGAATTCAATATTTAGTTATAATAATCATTATATTTATATTTCATATAAATAGAATACAAATAATTTTATTGATAAATATTCTAATAGTGATCAAAAAATAAATTAATAATCTATTATTAATAAGATAGATATCAATTAAAATATAATTACAAAACCTAAAATGATTCAGAAGGAAATCAAACAATATGACAATATAATTAATTTTTGTTTTGAAATTTTTTCAACTTATTATAAGTTTATCTATATTTTTCGATGAAAAATAATTTATATAAATTATATTTATCTAAATCATAATTTATATTGTAATTAATATTTAATAAAAATAAACAAATAAATAATTAAAATGAAAAAAAATAATATTGAGGTTTATTTTTATTATTTAGGATATACCAGTTCAAAAGGATTATCTATTTAGGGATTTTGAGATTTCAGAGTTATTGACTTAAGTGCTTAGGCATTTAGTAGTTTTTAGGATTTATTTTAATAATGAAATAACAAAAAAATTATTTTTGATATTCTCTCACATTTTCAAAGGTTTTAACCTTTGAAAATATAATAATTTTAAATTTTTTTAAAAATGTGAATACAATATTTAGTAATAAGAATCATTATAATTATATATAATATAAACTAAATATAAACAATTTTATTTATAGATATGATATCAATTATCAAAAAATAAATTAATATGCTATTATTAATATGATAGATATAAATTAAAATATAATTGCAAAACCTAAAATTATTCAAAATCAAAGTAAAATTAATTACCAAATATTAATTTTTGTTTTTTAGTTTTTGCTTCTTTTTATAAGCTAATATTTTTTTGATGAAAAATAAATTATTTAAATTATATTTAAGGTTTATGAGTTTAACGTTTTAAGTATTTAGGGGCTTTTGTGTTTATAGATTTAAGTCTTCTGGCATTTAGTGGCCTATAAGTTTTATTTAAACAATGATTTAACAAAAAATTTATTTTTATTTTTTTTTCGAAAGTTTCAAGGTTATAACCTTTGAAAATATAAAATTTCTAATTTTTTTTCAAATGTATATATAATATTTAGTTATAATAATTTTAATAAATATAAGCCATTTAAATTCAATATCAATAATCACATAGTTAGATATTATAATAATGATCAAAAATAAATTTATAAACAATTATTAATTAGATAGATATTATTTAAAACTTATTTGTAAAATCTAAATTTATTCAAAATCAAAGTATATATTACTAAATAATAATTTTTTTTATATTTTGCTTTTTTTATAAGTTTATATCTTTGTTATTAAAAATAAATTATTTAAATTATATTTGTCTTCCTCATAATTTATTTTGTAATTTATAATTCTATAAAAATAAACGAATAAATAATTAAAATAAATATTTAAAAGTATAATGAATACAAATAAAATTAAGATTTATTATTTATTATTTATTATTCATGATATACATGTTTAATGGTTTAAGTATTTTGGTGTTTTGGGGTTTAGTCATTTAAGTGTTTATGCCTTATGTGATTTTATCTAATTTTTGAAGGTTATAACCTTTGAAAATATAAAAATTTTAATTTTTTTTAAAATGTGAATATAATATTTAGTTATAATAATCTTGTTAATTATATATAATGTAAAATCAATATAAATAATTTTATTAATAGATATTATAATAATGATCAATAAATAAATTAATAAACTATAATTAATTAGAAGGATATAAATTAAAATATATTTGCAAAATCTAAAATTATTCAAAATTAAATTAAAATAAATTACTAAATAATAATATTTTGTTTTAAAAATTTTCCTCTTTTTATGATCTTATATTTTTTTGATGAAAAATAAATTCTTTATATTATATCTGTCTCACTAATAATTTATTTTGTAATTAATCTTTCTATAAAAATAAACTGATAAATAATTAAAATAAATATTTAAAATTATAATAAATACTAATAAAAATGAGATTTATTATTTATTATATATAGTATACTAATTTAAAGGCTTATGTATTTATGTGCTTCGGGGTTCAGGAGTTTAGTAATTAAGAATTAGGTATTTTGTGGTTTAGAGGTTTTATTTAAAAAATCTAATTAACAAATAATTTATTTTTTTATTTTTTCTTATTTTCAAAGGTTATAACCTTTGACAACTTAATAATTTTTAAATTTTTTTAAAATGTAAAATATTAGTTTGTTATAATAATCTAAATAAATATATATTTTGTAAATTCAATATAAATAATTTTTTTATAGATATTATGATGACGATAATAAAATAAATTAATAAACTATTATTAATAAGATAGATATTAAATAAATTTATTTGCACAACCTAAAATGATTCAAAATCAAAGTAAAATATATTAATAAAATTGATATTAATTAAAACTATTATTAATAAGATAAAATATACACGGTTTATAAGATTATATATTTAGAAGTTTTGGGATTTAAGAATTTAGTTATTTAAGTGTTTAGGTATTTAGTAGTTTATAGGTTTTATTTAAAAAATAAAATAACAAAAAAACTTTTTTTGTTATTTATTCTCATTTTTGAAAATATAACCTTAGAAACTATAACAATATTTAAATTTTTTTTAAATGTGAAGACTATATTTAGTTATTATAATCTTAATAATTATATATCATTGTAAATTCAATATAAACAATTATATTGATATATATTATAATAATGATCATACAAAAAATTAATAAACAATTATTAATAAGATAAATATTGTTTAAAATATATTTACAAAACCTAAAATGATTCAAAATCAAAGTGAAATATTTTACTAAATATTAATTTAATATTTTTAAATTTTTGTATCCATTTATAAGCTTATATTTTTTTTTGATGAAAAATAAATTATTTAAATTATATTTGTCTCACTATTAATTTATTTTTAATTTATATTTCTATAAAATTAAACTAATAAATAATTAAAATGTATATTTAAAATTATAATGAATACTAATAAAAATGAGATTTATGATTTATTATTTAAGTTATACATATTTAATGGTTTAAGTTTATTGTGGTTTTGGGGTTAATGAGTTTATTGATTTATATGTTTACACATATATGTTTTATTTATTGATTTATAGGTTTTATTTAATCAATGATATAACAAACAATTTATTTTTATGAATTTTCTTGATTTTCAAAGGTTATAACCTTTGAAAATATAATAATTTTTTAATAGTTCTAAAATATGAATACAATACTTAGTTATAATAATCTTAATAATTATATTTGATGTAAATTCAATATAAAAAATTTATTAATATATATTATTTTGATGATCAACAAATAAATTAATAAACTATTATTAATAATATAGATATTAATTAAAATATATTTGCAGAACCCAAAATAATTCAAAATCATAGTAAATTATATTACTAAATAAAATTTTAAATTTTGAAATTTTGTTTATTTTTATAAGCTTATATTTTTTTACATAAATAATAATTTATTTAAATTATATATGTCTCACTCATTATTTATTTTGTAATTAATATTTCTATAAAAATAAACTAAAAAATAATTAAAATGAATATTTAAAATTATAATGAATACAAATAAAAATGAGATTTATTATTTATTATTTAGGTTATATAGGTTTAATGGTTTAAGTATTTAGGGGGTTTTGGGGTTTAGGAGTCTAGAGATTTAAATGTTTAAACATTTAGTGGTTTATAAGTTTTATTTAAATAATAAATAATAAAAATATTATTTTTGTGATTTTTTATCATTTTTGAAGGTTATAACCTTTGAAAATATAATAATTTTTTAATTTTTTTCAAATGTAAATATAATATTTAGTTATAATAATCTTAATAATTATAAGACATTTAAATTCAAAATAAATAATTTTATTGTTGGATATTATAAAATTGATCAAATAATAAATTAATAAACTATTCTTAATAAGATTGATAGCAATTAAAATATAATTGCAATACCTATATATAATGATTCAAAATCAAAGTAAAATATATTACTAAATAATAATTTTTTGTTTTTAAATTTTTACTTCTTTTTATATTCTAATATTTTTTTTGATTAAAAATTAAATTATTAAAATTATAGTTGTCTCGCTCATTATTTATTTTGTAATTAATATTTCTATAAAAAATAAACTAATAAAAAATTAAAATGAATATTTAAAATTATAATGAATACAAATTAAATGAGATTTATGATTTATTATATGTGGTATACCAGTTTAATGGTTTGATTATTTAGGAGTTTTGTAGTTTAGGAGTTTATCAGTTTATGTTTTTGGGCATTTAGTGGTTTATAGGTTTTATTTATATAATAAAAATAAAAAAAAATTTTAGATTTTTTCTGATCTTCAAAGGTTAGAACCATTGAAAATAAAATAATTTTTAAAATTTTTTGAAATGTGAATACAATGTATAATTATATTAATCTTACTAATTATATATCATATGAATTCAATATAAAAAATTTTATTGATAGATATTATAATAATGATCAAAGATTAAATTAACAAACTATTATTAAAAATATAAATATTAATTAAAATATATTTACATAACACAAAATGATTCAAAATCAAATCAAAATATATTACTAAATAATAATATTTAATTTTTAAATTTGTCCTTCTTTTATAAGTTTATATTTTTTTTGATTAAAAATAAATTATTTAAATAATATTTGTCTTACTCGAAATTTATATTGTAATTAATTTTTCTAAATAATTAAACTATAAATGTTAAAATGTTTATGTATTTAGGGGGTTCGGGGTTTATGAGCTTACTAATTTAAGTAAGTAAGCATTTAATGGTATATAGGTTTTATTTAAAGTAAGTAATTTTTATTATTTTTTATCATTTTTTAAGATTATTACCTTTGAAAATATATAAATTTTTAAATTTTTTTCAAAAGTGAATACAATATTTATTAATAATAATTATAATAATTATATATCATATAAATTTAATATAAACAATTTTATTGATAGATATTCTAATAATTATCAAAAAAAAATTAAAAATGTATTTGAATAAGATTGATATTACTTAAAATATAATATCAAAACCTAAAAAGATTCAAAATCAAAGCAAAATATATTACTAAATAAAAATTATTTTTTTTAATTTTTATTCTTTTTATAAGCTTATCAATTTTTTATTAAAAATAATTTTTATGAATTATATTTTTAACTCATAATTTATTTTATAATTAATACATATATAAAAATAAAAAACTAAACAATCAAAATGAATTTTTTAAATTATAATGAAAATAAATAAAAATAAAATTTATTAATTATTATTTAGAGTATACCGGTTAAAAGGATTATCTATATAGAGGTATCGTATTTTGTAGTTTAGTGATTTAAATTCTTAGGCATTTAGTGATGTATAGGTTTTATTTAAACAATAGATTAACAAAGAAAAAATATTTTTTTTTATTTTTTCACATTTTCAAAGGTTATAACCTTTGAAAATATAATAATTTTAAAATTTTTTTCAAAAGTGAATTCAATATTTAGTTATAATAATCAATATTTTTAGATATCATATTTCAACATAAACAATTTTAGTGAGAAATATTCTAATAATGATCAAAAAATAAATTAATAATCTATTATTAATTTATTTTGTAAAATAGATAAATTATTTAAAATAGATATGCCTCTCTGATAATTTAATTTGTAATTAATATTTCTATAAAAATAAACTGATAATTAATTAAAATAAAAATTAAAAATTATACTGAATAAAATTAAAATGAGATTTCTGATTTATTATTAATGTATACCATTTTAATGGTTTAAGTATTTTGAGGTTTTGTCGTTTATGAGTTTAGCTATTTATCTTTTTAGGCATTTATGGATTTATAGGTTTTATTTAAACAATAAAATAACAAAAAAAATTGTAATTTTTTGTCATTTCCAAATGTTATAACCTTTGGAAATTTAATAATATTTAAAATTTTTTGAAATTTGAATACAATATTTAGTTATAATAATTTTAATAATTCTATATAATATAAAATAAATATAAACAATTTTATTGATAGATATTATAATAATGATCAAAAATTAAATTAATAAACTATTTATAATAAGATAGATATTAATTAAAAAATATTTACAAAACCCAAATTGATTCAAAATTAAAGTAAAATATGTTAGTTGATAATAATTTTTAATTTTAATAATACTTCTTTTATACTTCTTTTAAAAGCATTTATATATTTTTTGATTAAAAATAAATTATTTAAATTATATGTGTCGCACTCATAATTTATTTTGTAATAAAAATTTCTTTAAAAATAAACTAATAAATAATTAAAATGAATTTATAAAATAATAATAAATTGAAATAAAAATTCAATTTCTTAATTATTAAGTAGTATATACCGGTTTAATGGTTTATATGTTTTATATAAAAAATAAAATAACATAAAATTTATTATTATTATTTTATATTATTTCGAAAGTTTATAACCTTTGAAAATATAAAATTCTTAAGTTGTTTTCAAAAGTGAATTCAATATTTAGTTATAATAATCATTAAATGTAAATATAATATTTTAGTTATAATAATATTAATAAATATATATCATATAAATTCAATATAAACAATTTTAATGAAAATATTTTAATAATGATCAAAAAATAAATTAATAAACAAGTATTAATAAGATAGATATAAATTAAAATATAATTACAAAATCTAAAATGATTCAGAAGGAGAGCAAAATATATTTCTACATAATAAATTTTAGTTTTTAAATTTTTTATTCTTTTTATAAGTTTATCTATATTTTTCGAAGAAAAATAATTTATATAAATTATATTTGTCTAACTCATAATTTATTTTGAGTTTAATATTTATATAAAAATAATTAAAATTAATATTTTAAACTATAATGAAAAAAATAATATTGAGATTTATTATTTATTATTTATGGTATACTAGTTTAAAAGGATTATGTTTTTAGTATTTTAGAGATTTAGAAGTTATTAATTTAAGTGTTTAGGCAATTAGTTGTTTATATGATTTATTTAAATAATGAAATAACAAAAAAAATATTTTTGATATTTTCTCACATTTTCAAAGGTTATAACCTTTGAAAATATGATAATGTTAAAAGTATTTAAAAATGTGAATACAATATATTGTAATAATAATCATTATAATTATATATAATCTAAACAAAATATAAAGAATTTTATTGATAGATATTAAATAAATTATCATAAAATAAATTAATATGCTATTATTAGTATGATAGATATAAATTAAAATATGATTGCAAACCCTAAAATTATTCAAAATCAAAGTAAAATTTATTACTAAATAATAATTTTATTTAGTTTTTGCATCTTTTTATAAGGTTAAATATTTTTTTTTGATGAAATATAAATTATTTAAATTATATTTGTATCACTCATAATTTATTTTGTAATTAATATTTTAATAAATTATTTAAATTATAATTAAGGTTTACGAGTTTAAAGGTTTAAGTATATAGGCGCTTTTGTGTTAAGGAGTTAAGAAATTTAAGTGTTTAGGGATTTAGTGGTTTATAAGTTTTATTTAAACAATGATATAACATAAAATTTATTTTTATTATTTTTTCTAATTTTTGAAGGTTATATCCTTTGAAAAAATAATAATTTTTAATTTTTTTTTCAAATGTAAATATAATATTTATTTATAATAATCTTCATAAATATAAGTCATTTAAATTTTATATAAATAATAACATTGCTAGATATTATAATAATGATGAAAAAATAAATTAATAAACTATTGTTAATAAAATAGATATTATTTAAAAAGTATTAGGAAAATCTAAATTTATTCAAATCAAAGTAAAATATATTACTAAATAATAATTTTTTTAATATTTTGCTTTTTTTATAAGTTTATATTTTTGTTATTAAAAATAAATTATTTAAATTATATTTGTCTTACTCATAATTTATTTTGTAATTTATAATTCTATAATAATAAACTAATAAATAAATAAAATGAATATTAAAAATTATAATGAAAACAAATTAAAATGAGATTTATGATTTATTATATATGGTATACCTGTTTAATGGTTTGATTATTTAGGAGTTTAGAAATTTATGTTTTTAGGCATTTAGTGGCTTATAGGTTTTATTTATATAATAAAAATTTAAAATTCTTTTTTTGATTTTTTTTATTTTCAAAGGTTATAAACTTTGAAAATAAAATAATTTTTAAAATTTTTTGAAATGTGAATACAATGTATAATTATATTAATCTTACAAATTATATATAATATAAATTCAAAATAAATAATTTTAATGATAGATATTATAATAATGATCAAAAATTAAATTAATAAACTATTTTTAATAATATAAATATTAATAAAAATAAATTTCATAACACAAAATGATTCAAAATCAAATCAAAATATTTTACTAAATAATAATATTTAATTTTTAATATTTTCCTTCTTTTTATAAGCTTATATTTTTTATATTAATATAAATTATTTAAATTATATTTGTCTCACTCAAAATTTTTTGTAATTAATTTTTTAAAAAATTAAACTATAAATAATTAATATGAATATTTAAAATTATAATAAATAGAAATAAAAATGAGATTTATTATTTATTAAGTAGTGTACAGCTGTTAAAAGGTTTATGTATTTAGGGGTTTCGGGATTTATGAGATTACTAATTTAAGTAAGTAAGCATTCAATGATCTATAGGGTTAATTTAAAAAATAAATAACAAAAATTTATTTTTATTATTTTTCCTCGTTTTTTAAGGTTATAACCTTTGAAAATATAATAATTTAAAATTTTTTTAAAAGTGAATACAAAATTTAGTTATATTAATAATTAAATTTATATATCATAAAAATTCAATATAATGAATTTTATTGATAAATATTCTAATAATGATCAAAAAATAAATTAATAAACAATTATTAATAAGATAGATATCAATTAAAATATAATTACAAAATCTAAAATGATTCAGAAGGAGAGCAAAATATATTACTATATAATAAATTTTACTTTTAAATATTTTATTCTTTTTATAAGTTTATCTATATTTTTCAATGAAAAATAATTTATAGAAATTATATTTGCCTAACTCATAATTTATTTTGTATTTATTATTTATATAAAAATAAACAAATAAATAAGTAAAATGAATATTTAAAATTATAATGAGACAAATAATATTGAGATTTATTATTTATTATTTACTGTTATCGATTTAAAAGAATTATTATTTACTATTTAGGGTTTTAGAGATTTAGGAGTTATTGATTTAAGTGTTTAGGCATTTAGTGGTTTATAGGTTTTATTTAAATAATGAAATATCAAAATGAAATATTTTTTTTATTTTTCAAATTTTCAAAGGTAACCTTTGAAAATATAATAATTTTAAAATTTTTTTCAAAAGTGACTTCAATATTTAGTTAATATAATCATTATATTTAAATATCATATAAATTCAAAATAAACAATTGTATTGATAAATATTCTAATAATGATCAAAAAATAAATTGATAATCTATTATTATTAAGATACATATCAATTAGAAGATAATTACAAAACCAATAATGATTTAGAAGCAAAGCAAATTATATTATTATATAATAATTTTTTGTTTTTAATTTTTCTTTCTTTAATAAGTTTATCTATATTTTTTTTGATGAAAAATAATTTATATAAATTATAATTGTCTAGCTCATAATTTATCTGTAATTAATATTTATATAAAAATATAAAAATAAATAATTAACATGAATATTTAAAATTATAATGAAAAAAATAAAAATTGATTTATTGATTATTATTTAGGATATATCTGATTAAAAAAATTATTTATTTAGGGTTTTCGAGATTTAGAAGTTATTCATTTAAGTATTTAGGCAATTAGTTGTATATAGGTTTTATTTAAGCAATGAAATAACAAATAAATTATTTTTGATATTTTTTCAAATTTTCAAAGATTATAACCTTTCAAAATATAATAATTTTAATATTTTTTAAAAATGTGAATACAATATTTAGTAATAATAATTATTATTACAATATATAATAAAAACTAAATATAACAATTTTATTGATAGATATTATATCAATTATCAAAAATAAATTAATAAACTATTATTAATATGATAGATATAAATTAAAATTTAATTACAAAAACTAAAATGATTAAAAATCAAAGTAAATTTATTACTAAATAATAATTTATTTTTTTAGTTTTTGCCTGATTTTATAAGATTATATATTTTTTTGATAAAAAATAAATTATTTAAATTATATTTGTATCACTCATAATTTATTTTGTAATTAATATTTCAATAAATTATTTAAATTATATTTAAGGTTTACGAGTTTAAAGGTTTAAGTATTTAGGGGCTTCGGGGTTTAAAAGTTTAGAGATTTATGTGTTTAGGTATTTAATAGTTTATAAGTTTTATTTAAACAATGATATAACAAAAAATTTATTTTTTATTATTTTTTCTCAATTTTGAAGGTTAAAACCTTTGAAAATATAACAATTTTTAAATTTTTTTAAATGGGAATACTATATTTAGTTATTATAATAATAATAATTAAATATCTTATAAAGTCAATATAAACAATTATATTGATAGATATTATATTAATGATAAAAAATTATATTAATAAACTATTATAATAAGATAGATATTATTTAAAATATATTTGCAAAACCTAAATTTATTCAAAATCAAAGTAAAATAAATTACTAAATAATAATGTTTATGATATTTTTCTTCTTTTTAGAATTTTATATTTTTTGTTCTTAAAAGTATATTATTTAAATTATATTTGTCTTCCTCATATATATTTTGTAATTTTTAATTCTATAAAAATAAATTAAAAAATAATAAAAATAAATATTTAAAATTATAATGAATACAAATAAAAGTCATATTTATTATTTATTATTCAGGATATACAGTTTTAATGGTTTAGGTATTTTGGGGTTTAGTAATTTAAGTGTTTATGCCTTTAGTAATTTTATTGATAGATATTTTAATAATGATCAATAAATAAATTAATAAACTTGTATTTATAAGAATGATATAAATTAAAATATAATTGTAAAATCTAAAACAATTCAAAATAAAAATAAGATAGATTATTAAATAATAATTTTTTATTTTTAAAATTTTGCCTCGTTTTATGAGCATTTTTTTGATGAAAAATAAATTATTTAAATTATATATGTTGCACTAATAAATTATTTTGTAATTAATATTTCTATAAAAATAAACTGATAAATAATTAAAATGTATATTTAAAATTATAATGAATAATAATAAAACTAAGATTTATGATTTATTATTTAGACTATACTAATTTAATGATTTAAGTATTAATGGGCTTTGGGGTTTAGTAGTTTAGTCATTTTAGTATTTAGTCTTTTAGTGGTTTATAGGTTTTATATAAAAAATAAAATAACAAAAAATTTATTTTTGTTATTTTTTCTCATTTTTGAATGTTATAACCTTAGAAAATATAATAATTTTTAAATTTTTTTTTGAAAAGTGAATAAAATATGAAGTTATAATAATCATAATAATTATATATCATATAAATTCAATATAAACTATTTTATTGATATTTATTATAATATTGTTCATAAAAAAGTAATAACCAATTATTAATAAAATAAATATTGTTTAATATATATTTGCAAAACCTAAAATGACTCAAAATCAAAGTGAAATATTTTACTAAATATTAATTTTAAATTTTTAAATTTTTGTATCCATTTATAAGCCTATATATTTTTTGATGAAAAATAAATTATTTAAATTATATTTGTCTCACTAATAATTTATTTTTTAATATATATTTCTATAAAATTAAACTAATAAATAATTAAAATGTATATTAAAAATTATAATGAATACTAATAAAAATGAGATTTATGATTTATTATTTAGGGTAAACTATTTAATTGTTTATGGTTTTTGTGGTTTTGGGGTTAAGGAGTTTATTTATTTATATGTTTACACATTTAGGTGTTTATTAGTTTTATTTAATCGATGAAATAAAAATAAATTATTTTTATTAATTTTCGTGATTTTAAAAAGATATGATGTTTAAAAATATAATAATTTTTTAATAGTATTAAAATATGAATGCAATACTTAGTTATAATAATCTTAACAATTATATTTTTTGTAGATTAAATATAAAAAAATGTTTTAATATATATTATAAAAATGATCAAAAAATAAATTAATAAACTATTATTAATAAGATATATATTAATTAAAATATATTTGCAGAACCCAAAATAATTCAAAATCAAAGTAAATTATATTACTAAAAAAATTTTAAATTTTTAAAATTTTTTTTATTTTTATAAGATTATTATTTTTTTCCTAAAAAATAATTTATTTAAATTATATCTGTCTCACTCATTATTTATTTTGTAATTAATATTTCTATAAAAATAAACTAAAAATAATTAAAATGAATATTTAAAATTATAATGAATACAAATAAAAATGAGATGTATTATTTATTATTTAGGTTATATAGGTTTAATGGTTTAAGTATTTAGGGGGTTTAGGAGTCAAGAGATTTAAATGTTTAGGCATTTGGTGGTTTTTATGTTTTATTTAAATAATGAAATAATAAAAAAATATTTTTGTGATTTTTTATCATTTTTGAAGGTTATAACCTTTGAAAATATAATAATTTTTAAATTTTTTTCAAATGTAAATATAATATTTAGTTATAATAACTTAATAATTATATGACATTTTAATTGAATATAAGTAATTTTATTGTTTGATATTATAAAAATAATCAAATAATAAATTAATAAACTATTATTAATAAGATTGATCGCAATTAAAATATAATTGTAAAACCTATATATAATGATTCAAAATCAAAGTAAAATATATTACTAAATAATAATTTTTTGTTGTTAAATTTTTACTTCTTTATATATGCTTATTTTTTTTATGATTAAAAATAAATTATTAAAATTTTATTTGTCTCACTCATTATTTAGTTTGTGATTGATATTTCTATAAAAATAAACTAATAAATAATTAAAATGAATATTTAAAAATATAATGAATACAAATTAAAATGAGATTTATGATTTATTATATATGATATACAGGTTTAATGGTTTGATTATTTAGGAGTTTTGTCATTTAGGAGTTTAGCAATTTATCTTTTTAGGCATTTAGTGATTTATAGGTTTTATTTATATAATAAAAATTTTAAATTCTTTTTTTGATTTTTTCTGATTTTCCAAGGTAATAATCTTTGAAAATAAAATAATTTTTAAAATTGTTTAAAATGTGAATACAATGTATAATTATATTAATCTTACTAATTATATATCATATAAATTCAATATAAATAATTGTAATGATAGATATTATAATATTGATCAAAAATTAAATTAATAAACTATTATTAATAATATTAATATAAATTAAAATATATTTACATAACACAAGTTATTCAAAGTCCAATAAAAAAGTATTACTAAATAATAATATTTAATTTTTAAAATTTTTCTTCTTTTTATAAGGTTATAATTTTTTTATTAAAATAAATTATTTAAATAATACTTGTCTCACTAAAAATTTATTTTGTAATTAATTTTTCTAAAAAGTTAAACTATAAATAATTAAAATTAATATTTAAAATTATAATAAATAGAAATAAAAATGAGATTTATTATTTATTAAGTAGTATATAGCTGTTAAAAGGTTTAAAAATTTAGGGGGTTTCGAGATTTATGAGCTTACTGATTTAAGTAAGTAAGCATTTAATGATTTATAGGTTTTATTTAAAAAATTAAATAACAAAAATTTATTTTTATTATATTTTTTTTCATTTTTTAAGGTTATAACTTTTGAAATTATAATAATTTTTAAATTTATATCAAAAGTGAATACAATTTTTAGTTATACTAATCATTATATTTATATATTATATAAATTCAATATAACCAATTTTATTAATAAATATTCTAATAATGATCAAAAAACAAATTAATAATCTATTATTAATAAGATAGATATCAATTAATATATAATTTCAAAACCTAAAATAATTCAAAAGCAAAGCCAATATATTACAATATAATAATTTTTTTGTTTTCAATTTTTTTTAATTTAAAAAGTTTATCAATATTTTTTGATTAAAAATAATTTATATAAATTATATTTATCTAACTCATAATTTATTTTGTAATTAATATTTATATAAAAATAATCAAATAAATAATTAAAATGAAATTTAAAATTATAATGAAAAAAAGAATGAGATTTATTAATTATTATTTAGGGTATACCAATTTAATTATAATTATATCTGTATCACTAATAATTTATTTTGTAATTATATTTCTATAAAAATAAACTGATAAATATTAAAATAAAAATGTTAAATTATACTGAATAAAAATTAAAATGAGATTTATGATTTATTATTAATGTATACTAGTTTAATGGTTTAAGTATTTAGATGTTTTGTCATTTGAAAATTTAGCGATTTATGTTTTTAGGCATTTAGTGGTTTATAGGTTTTATTTAAACAATAAAATAATAATAAAAAATTTATAATTTTTTCTCATTTTCATAGGTTATAACCTTTAAAAATATAATAATAATTAAAATTTTTTTAAATGTAAATATAATATTTTAGTTATAATAATATTAATAATTATATATCATATAAATTCAATATAAACAATAATAATGCTAGATATTATAATAATGATCAAAAATTAAATTAATAAACTATTAATAAATAGATAGAAATTAATTAAAAAATATTCACAAAAACAATTTGATTCAAAATTAAAGTAAAATATATTACTAGATAATAATTTTAAATTTTTAAATTATTTCTTCTTTTATATGCACACACACACACACACACACACACACACACACACATATATATATATATATATTTTATTTCATTAAAAATAAATTATTTAAATTATATTTGTCGTGCTCATAATTTATTTTCTAATAAATATTTCTATAAAAATAAACTAATACATAATTAAAATTAATATTTAAAATTATAATAAATTGAAATAAAAAATAGATTTATTATTTATTATGTATTATATAATGGTTTACTAGTTATTATATTTAGGCATTACGGGGTCTATGAGTTTACTTATTTAACTGTGTATGTATTTAGTATTTTATAGGTTTTATTTAAAAAATAAAAAAACAAAAAATTTATTCTTATTATTTTTTGATATTTTCAAAGGTTATAAACTTAGAAAATAAAATAATTTTTAAATTATTGTCAAAAGTGACTTCAATATTTAGTTATAATAATCATTATATTTATATATGATATAAATTCAATATAAACTATTTTATAGATAAATATTCTAATAATGATCAAAATATAAAATAATAATCTATTATTCATAAGATAGAAATCATTGATAATATAATTACAAAACCTAAAATGATTCAGAAGCAAAGCAAAATATATTACTATATAATAATTTTTTGTTTTGAATTTTTTTTTTCTTTTAAAAAGTTTATCTATATTATTTTGATTAAATATAATTTTATAAATTATATTTGTCTAACTCATAATTTATTTTGTAATTAATATTTATATAAAAATAAACAAATAAATAATTAAATTTGAATATTTAAAATTAAAATGAAAAAAAATGAGATTTATTCTTTATTATTTAGGATAAATCGGTTTAATTTAAATTAGATCTATTTCACTAATAATTTATTTTGTAATTAATATTTCTATAAAAATAAACTGATAGATAATTAAAATAAAAATTAAAATTATACTGAATAATTAAAATAATTTATTTTGTTCCTCTCTCAACTCTTGACTTATTGCTAAAGCTCTAACCAAAATAATAGGAGCGTTTACTTTATCTCTATTATGTCTCATCATATTTGATGTTGAATCACAAGTCTATCAAAGGTAATTTGACTCATGTATGCAAAAAGACTAAACCAAAGTTGTACCCCTATGTGTTGAAATATCTAGTTGCCGAGGATGCTATTTATATTGAATATTGTAATTGCTTCTAAAATATCTCTCATGCACACACTCAAAGCACTTTTTTTAAAACATAGTTCACCTCTAAAAAAATAACCACCTTGTAGCCTATTAAAAAAAAACTAGCCCCAGGGCGGTTTTAGCAGGGCAAGAAGTATGGGCTCTCTTTCAATCAAGAATCAAAAAAATTATTTTATTGGAATTCTAACCCCTTTTTTCATATCCTCATGGATATGAAAAGTATCATTTCTTTCTTTTTATATTAAATGAGTTATGTATACAAGCTCACGATACCCAAAAAGTTGTAATTAAATCATATTCAAATGTATAAAGGTTTTAATCATTGATCAAAATATTAGTCTTGCATATTGACACTTGAGGTCACATATCAAAGGAAAAAGCCATTGTGATATTTCCAATCCCAAGAATTTTAGCTATAGAAAGTTATAAAGAGTAGTAATCGAGCTTTAACTATTTCTAGGGTCATGACTTTTGCTCTTGAGGAATGTCCAAAGTTACAATCATTCATAGTGCAATGACTTTGCAATATAAAGATAAAATCCAGAATCTATGGTCTTTTCCAATACTGTGACTTAGTACTATAGTGATTAAATATGTATTCATGATCATTCTTAGTGCCATGACAATATGTTCAACAAAGAGACACAAGTTATGGCATATTTTCATCGATATGATTTTGTGTTCTAGTTACAAAATATACAATCATGACCAATGCTAATGCTACAATAATCCAAAGCAAGAAAGAGACTGAATCCATAACTCATCCCATGAGTCATGACTTTGTGTTACATATACAAAAAGATAAATCTGTGAAATTCCTAAAAGTTGTGAATTCCAATTTAAATTTAACACTTACTCATTTGATTATAAAAGTGCAAAACATGAGATTTAGGATTTGGGGTTTATGGATTAGGGTTATAGTTTATGGTTTATGGTTTTTTTTGTTTATTTTTGGAAAATACACACTTTATTGATCATTTAGGCACACAACATACAAGAGACTAAAAAGCTGACTAATTTAGGCCAGACCACCAAATCCAAATCACCTTAAAGATTCTATTCATAAAATACATAAAAAAAACATAATGCCTAATAATTCCAAGCGTACGAATACAACTAAAATCACCTTGCATTCCCGGACTTCAGAGTTGGCATTGAGTCATTATGCGCACTGCGTCCTATCCATTCAGATTTGTCCAAGCCTTTTGGAGGAACCTGAATGATGTACCATATTAGAACTATGCAAATATATGATTGTGCATGTGTGTGAGATGCATCATCAAGTGTTTGCCGATGTCATTGCTATGCAATAGAATACATGAAAAATTGAATACCCATAAATCCACCAGTCCATATCTACGACACATTTTCAATTCATTCTCTCCTCTGAATTCCACAATCTTTTACTCCAATGATCTTCAAAAGAGTATCTCTTTGGTTAGAATGCTTCCTCCTTAAGCTCCAAGAAATGGCTGTATGTTGCACCGACATAAAATCAAAAAATATGCATGCATTGGTGTGCTTGTGTGATTAAGTCCATCTCATTGTCTAATTATCTACCCATACAACCAAGCTAGAATACAAGTAAAAATACAAATTGCTATAAAGATGGGTCTTCAGCTCCCGGAAGTATAGCATCGTCTAATGTGTATTTACAAAATATATTAGAGGGCCCCACTTAGAGATACTCATGGGTCTAGTCACCCTCATTGGATGCTACATAGAGAAAAGATATGATTGTGTGTGTGAGTATGTCATGATCCATCTCTACAAGTACATGGTGCATACAAAGTCCAAAATACAAATAAGACTACAAACATAAACTACAATTTTGAATCTTTCGCTCCCGTGTGGCTGGTCTGGACTCAATTGCTTACTAGCCCAGCTTGGTGATGCTTCGGATTTTTCCGGCTCTTCAAAATCTAAATTTATTCAAAATCAAAGTAAAATATATTTCTAAATAATAATTTTCTTAATGTTTTGCTTTTTTAATAACTTTATATTTTTGTTATTATAAATAAATTATTTAAATTAATTAGTCTTACTCCTAATTTATTTTGTAATTTATAATTATATAATAATAAACAAATAAATAATTAAAATAATTATTTAAAATTATACTGAACACAAATAAAATTGAGATTTATTATTTATTATTAAGGATATACCGGTTTAATAGTTTAAGTATTTAGGTGTTCTTGGGTTTAGGAGTTTGGTGATTTAAGTGTTTAGACCTTTAGTGATTTATAGTTATTATCTAAAGAATTAAAAAACAAAAAAATTAATTTTTTGAAGGTTATAACCTTTGAAAATATAATAATTTTTAATTTTTTAAATGTGAATATAATATTTAGTTATAATAATCTTAATAATTTTATATAATGTAAACTAAATATAAATAATTTTATTAATAAATATTATAATAATGATCAATAAATTAATTAATAAACTTGTATTAATAAGAATGATGTAAATTAAAATATAATTGTAAAATCTAAAATGATTCAAAATCAAAATATGATATATTAATAAAAAATAATTTTTTATTTTTAAAATTTTGCCTCTTTTTATAAGCATATATATTTTTTTTGATGAAAAATAAATTATTTAAATTATATCTATCTGACTAATAATTTATTTTGTAATTAATATTTCTATAAAAATAAACTGATAAATAATTAAAATGAATATTTAAAATTATAATGAATACTAATAAAAATGAGAATTATGATTTATTATTTAGACTATACTAATTTAATGTTTTGAGTATTTATGAGCTTCAGGGATTTAGAGTTTAGTCATTTTAGTATTTAGTCATTTAGTGGTTTCTAGGTTTTATTTATATAATAAAAATTAAAAAAAAATTTAGATTTTTTCTGAATTTCAATGGTTATAATCTTTGAAAATAAAATACTATTTAAAATTTTTTTAGTACCATGTATAATTATATTAATCTTACTAATTATATATCATATAAATTAAATATAAATTATTTTAATGATAGATATTATAATAATGATCAAAAATTAAATTAACAAACTATTATTAAAAATCTAAATATTAATTAAAATATATTTACATAACAAAAAATGATTCAAAATCAAATCAAAATATATTACTAACTAATAATATTTAATTTTTAAATTTTTTCCTTCTTTTTTTAAGCCTATAATTTTTTTTTGATTAAATATAAATGATTTAAATATTATTTGTCTCATTCGAAATTTATTTCGAATTAATTTTTCTAAAAAATTAAACTATAAATAATTAAAATGAATATTTAAAATTATAATAAATAGAAATATAAATGAGATTTATTATTTAATAAGGAGAATATATCTATTAAAAGGTTTATGTGTTTAGTGGTTTCGGGGTTTATGAGCTTATTGATTTAAGTAAGTAATAATTTACTGATCAATAGGTTTTATTTAAAAAATGAAATAACAAAAAATTTATTTTTATTATTTTTTCTCATTTTTTAAGGTTATAACTTTTGAAAATATAATAATTTTTAAAATTTTTTCAAAACAATATTTATTTATAATAATCATAATAATTATATATCATATAAAATCAAAATAAACAATTTTATTGATAGATATTCTAATAATTATCAAAAAATAAATTAAAAATCTATTATGAATAAGATAGATATTACTTAAAATATAATATCAAAACCTAAAATGATTCAAAAGCAAAGCAAAATATATTACTAAATAATAATTATTTGTTTTTAAATTTTTATTCTTTTTATAAGCTTATCTATTTTTTGATGAAACATAATTTTTATAAATTATATTTTTAATTCATAATTTATTTTATAATTAATACAGATATATAGATTAAAAACTAAAAATCAAAATGATTTTTTTAAAAATTATAATGAAAACAAATAAAAATGAGATTTATTAATTATTATTTAGTGTATACCGGTTTATAGGATTATCTATATAGGGGTATTGGGATTTTATTGTTTAGTGATTTAAGTGTTTAGGCATTTAGTGGTGTATTGGTTTTATTTAAACAATGAAATAATAAAAAAATATTTTTTTTATTTTTTCACATTTTTAGATGTTATAACTTTTGAAAATATAATAATTTAAAATTTCTTTTCAAAAGTGAATATAATATTTAGTTATAATAATTATTATATTTATATATGATATAAATTAATATAAACATTTTTATTGATAAATATTCTAATAATGATCAAAAAATAAATTAATAATTTATTATTAATAAAATATATATCATTTAAAATATAATTACAAGTTTTAAAATGATTCAGAAGCTAAGCAATAATATTTAGTTATAATAATCTTAAAAATTATAAGACATTTAAATTCAATATAAGTAATTTTATTGATAGATATTATAATAATGATCAAAAAATAAATTAATAAACTATTATTAATAAGATTGATAGCAATTAAAATATAAACACAAAATCTATAATGTTACAAAATCAAAGTAAAATATATTACTAAATGATAATTTTTTGTTTTTAAATTTTTACTTCTTTTTATAAGCTTATATTTATTTTTTGATTAAAAATAAATTATTAAAATTATATTGTCTCACATCTTTATTTATTTTGCAATTAATATTTCTATAAAAAATAAACTAATAAATAATTAAAATGAATATTTCAAATTATTATTAATACAAATTAAAATGAGATTTATGATTTATTATATATGGTATACCAATTTAATGGATTGTTAATTTAGGGTTTTTGTCATTTAGGAGTTTAGCAATTAATGTTTTTAGGCATTTAGTAGTTTATATTTTGTATTTATATAAAAAAAATCTTTTTTGATTTTATCTGATTTTCAAAGGTTATAACCTTTGAAAATAAAATAATTTTTAAAATTTATAAAATAGCAAAATTAATTAAAAAATTAATTTAGAATAAGACAAATATTATTTAAATAATTTATTTTTAATCAAAAAGAATTAAGCTTTAAAAAGAAATACAAATTTAAAAATTAAATATTATTATTTAGTAATATATTTTGATTTGATGTTGAATCATTTTGTGTTATGTAAATATATTTTAATTAATATTTATATTATTAATAATAGTTTATTAATTTAATTTTTGATCATTATTATAATATTTATCATTAAAATTATTTATATTGAATTTACATGTTATATAATTAGTAAGATTAATATAATTATACACAGTATTCACATTTCAAAAAATTTTAAAAATTATTTTATTTATAAAGGTTATAACCATTGAAAATCAGAAAAAATCAAAAAAATAAATTCTTTTTATTATATAAATAAAACCTATAAACCACTAAATACCTAAAAATATAAATTTTATAAACTCCTAATCGACAAAACTCCTAAATAATCAAACAATTAATCTTGTATATCACATATAATAAATCATAAATCTCATTTTAAATTGTATTCATTATAATTTTAAATATTCATTTTAATTATTATTAGTTTATTTTTCATAAAAATAAATAATGAAAGAGACAACTATAATTTTAATTATTTATTTTTAATCAAAAAAATATATAATCATATAAAAATAAGTAAAAATTTAAAAACAACAAATTATTATTTAGTAATATATTTTATTTGGATTTTGAATCATTATATATAGGTTTTGCAATTATATTTTAATTGCTATCAATCTTATTAAGAATAGTTTATAAATTTATTTTTTGATCAATTTTATAATATCTAACAATAAAATTAATTATATTGAATTTAAATTTCTTATAATTATTACGATTATTATAAC
The DNA here is from genome assembly GCA_029783825.1 of Sapria himalayana. Lineage (NCBI taxonomy): Eukaryota > Viridiplantae > Streptophyta > Magnoliopsida > Malpighiales > Rafflesiaceae > Sapria > Sapria himalayana. Next base: position 168,922 of record JAREIK010001792.1, read on the forward strand.
TAAATATTATATTTTCATTTGAAAAAAATTTAAAAATTATAATATTTTCAAAGGTTATAACCTTCAAAAATGATAAAAATTATTATTGTATTCTTATTTTAGAATACAATAATAATTATTATAACTGAGTATTGTATTCTTATTTTAGAACTATTAAAAAATTATTATATTTTCAAAGGTTATAACCTTTGAAAATCACGAAAATTCATAAAAATAAATTTTTTGTTATTTCATTAATTAAATAAAACCTATAAACACTGAAATATAAATCATTAAATAGGTATACGATTAAATAGGTATACCATAAACCCCAAAACCACAAAAAATATAAACCATTAAATAGGTATACCATAAATATTAAAATCATAAATCTCTTTTTATTAGTATTTATTATCTATAAATCACTAAAGGTCTAAACACTTAAATAACTAAACTCCTAAACCCAAGAACACTTAAATACTTAAACTATTAAACCGGTATATCCTGAATTATAAATAATAAATCTCAATTTTATTTGTGTTCATTATAATTTTAAATAATTATTTTAATTATTTATTTGTTTATTATTATAGAATTATAATTACAAAATAAATTATGAGTAAGAAAAATTAATTTAAATAATTTATTTATAATAACAAAAATATAAAGTTATTAAAAAAGCAAAACATTAAAAAAATTATTATTAAGTAATTTATTTTACTTTGATTTTGAATAAATTTAGATTTTGCAAATATATTTTAAAAAATAAATATATTTTTAAAAATAGTTTATTAAATTTTTTTTGATCATTATTATAATATCTAGCAAAGTAATTATTTATATTGAATTTAAATGACGTATATTTATTAAGATTAATATAACTAAATATTATATTTACATTTGAAAAAAAGTTTAAAAAATTATTATATTTTCAAAGGTTATAACCTTCAAAAATTAAAAAAATATTAAAAATAAATTTTTTTGTTATATCATTGTTTAAATAAAATTTATAGACCACTAAATGCCTAAACAGTTAAACCTCTAAACTCGTAAATGCAAAAGCCCCTAAATACTTAAAGCATTAAACTCATAAACTTTAAATATAATTTAAATAATTTATTAAATTAGTAATTACAAAATAAATTATGATTGATACAAATATAATTAAAATAATTTATTTTTAATACAAAAAAATATAAGTATATAAAAAGAAGCAAAAACTAAAAAATTATTTTATTTTGTAATAAATTTTACTTGGATTTTGAATATTTTTAGGTTTTGCAATTATATTTTAATTTATATCTATCATATTAATAATAGCATATTAATTTATTTTTTGAAAATTGATATCATATCTATCAATAAAATTGTTTATATTTAGTTTATATTATATATTATAATGATTATAATTACTAAATATTGTATTCACATTTTTAAAAAATTTTAAAATTATTAAATTTTCAAAGGTAATAACCTTTGAAAATATGAAAAAATATCAAAAATAATTTTTTTGTTATTTCTTTGTTTAAATAAAACCTATAAACCACTAAATGCCTAAAAACATAAATCGATAAAGTCATAAACAAAAAAACCTCTAAATACTTAAAATATTAAATCAGTATACATTAATAATAATTCATAAATCTCATTTTAATTTTTATTAAGTATAATTTTAATTTTTTTTTAATTATTATCAGATTTTTTTATAGAAATATTAATTACAAAACAAATTATTAGTGAGACGGATATATATTAAATTAGACCAGTATACCCAAAATAATAAAGAATAAATCTGAATATTATTTTTTTCATTATAATTTTAAATATTCATTTTAATTATATATTTGTTTATTTTTAAATAAATATTAAATAGAAAATAAATTAAGAGTTAGACAAATATAATTTCTATAAATTATTTTTCATTGAAAAATATAGATAAACTTATAAAAAGAATAAAAAATTTAAAACTAAAATTTATTTTATAGTAATATATTTTGCTCTCCTTCTGAATCATTTTAGATTTTGTAATTATATTTTAATTGATATCTATCTTATTAATAATTATTTATTAATTTATTTTTTGATCATTATTAGAATATGTATCAATAAATTTTTTTATATTGAATTTATATGATATATAAATATAATGATTAATAAAAACTAAATTTTGTATTCACTTTTCAAAAAAAATTAAAAATTATTATATTTTCAAAGGTTATAACGTTAAAAAACGAGAAAAATAATATAAATAAATTTTTTGTTATTTCATTTTTCTAATTAACCCTATAGATCATTAAATGCTTACTTACTTAAATTAGTAATCTCATAAATCCCGAAACCCCTAAATACATAAACCTTTTAATAGCTGTATACTACTTAATAAATAATAAATCTAATTTTTATTTCTATTTATTATAATTTTAAATATTCATTTTAATTATTTATAGTTTAATTTTTTAAAAAATTAATTACAAAAAAATTTCGAGTGAGACAAATATTATTTAAATAATTTATTTTTATAAAAAAAATATAAGCTTATAAAAAGAAAGAAAATTATAAAAATTAAATATTATTATTTAGTAATATATTTTGATTTGATTTTGAATCATTTTGTGTTATGAAATTTATTTTAATTAATATTTATATTATTAAAAATAGTTTATTAATTTAATTTTTGATCATTATTATAATATCCATCATTAAAATTTTTTATATTGAATTTTTATGATATATAATTTGTAAGATTAATATAATTTTACATTGTATTCACATTTCGAAAAATTTTAAAAATTATTTTATTTCCAAAGTTTATAACCTTTGAAAATAAAAAAAAAATCAAAAAAAGAATTTTAAATTTTTATTATATAAATAAAACCTATAAGCAACTAAATGCCTAAAAATGTAAATTGCTAAACTCCTAAACGACAAAATTTCTAAATAATCAAACCATTAAACTGGTATACCATATATAATAAATCATAAATATCATTTTAATTTGTTTTCATTATAATTTTAAATATTCATTTTAATTATTTATTAGTTTATTATTATAGAATTTTTAATTACAAAATAAATTATGAGTAAGACAAATATAATTTAAATAATTTATTTTTAATTACAAAAATATAAACTTATAAAAAAAGCAAAACATTAAAAAAATTATTATTTAGTAATATATTTTACTTTGATTTGAATAAATTTAGATTTTGCAAATACTTTTTAAATAATATCTATTTTATTAACAATAGTTTATTAATTTATTTTTTCATCATTATTATAGTATCTAGCAATGTAATTATTTATATTGAATTTAAATGACTTATATTTATGAAGATTATTATAAATAAAGATTATATTTACATTTAAAAAAAATTTAAAAATTATTATATTTTCAAAGGATATAACCTTCAAAAATTAGAAAAAATAAAAAAAATAAATTTTATGTTATATCTTTGTTTAAATAAAACTTATAAACCACTAAATCCCTAAAAACTTAAATTTCTTAACTCCTTAACACAAAAGCTCTTAAATACTTTAACCTTTAAACTCGTAAACCTTAATTATAATTTAAATAATTTATTAAAATATTAATTATAAAATAAATTATGAGTGATACAAATATAATTTAAATAATTTATTTTTCATCAAAAAAATATATAAGCTTATAAAAAGAAGCAAAAACTAAATAGAATTATTATTTAGTAATAAATTTTAATTTGATTTTGAATAATTTTAGGTTTTGTAATTATATTTTAATTTATATCTATCATATTAATAATAGCATATTAATTTATTTTATGATAATTGATTTAATATCTATCAATAAAATTATTTATATTTTGTTTAGATTATATATAATTATAATGATTATTATTACAATATATTGTATTCACATTTTTAAATAATTTTAACATTATTATATTTTATAATTTTATAACATTTGAAAATGTGAGAAAATATCAAAAATAATTTTTTTGTTATTTCATTGTTTAAATAAATCCTATAAACCACTAAATGCCTAAACACTTAATTTAATAACTTCTAAATCTCTAAATCCTTAAAAACATAATCCTTTTAAACTAGTATACCATAAATAATAAATAATAAATCTCAATATTATTTTTTTCATTATAATTTAAAATATTAATTTTAATTATTTTTATATAAATATTAAACTCAAAATAAATTATGAGTTAGACAAATATAATTTATATAAATTAATTTTCATCGAAAAATATAGATAAACTTATAAAAAAAATAAAAAATTTAAAAACTAAAATTTATTATATAGAAATATATTTTGCTCTTCTTCTGAATCATTTTAGATCTTGTAATTATATTTTAATTGATATCTATCTTATTAATACTTATTTATAATTTATTTTTTGATCATTATTAGACTATTTATCAATAAAATTGTTTATATTGAATTTATATGATATATATTTTTTAATATTATTATAACTAAGATATTATATTTACATTTAATGATTATTATAACTAAATATTGAATTCACTTTTGAAAAAAATTTAAGAATTATTATATTTTCAAAGGTTATAAACTTTGGAAATATGATAAAATAATAAAAATAAATTTTATGTTATTTTATTTTTTAAATAAAACCTATAAACCACTAAATGCATAAACAGTTATATCACTAAACTCCTAAACCCCGTAATGCCTAAAAAGATAAACCATTAAACCGCTATATACTACTTAATAATTAAGAAATTGAATTTTTATTTTAATTTTTTATTATTTTATAAATTCATTTTAATTATTTTTTAGTTTTTTTTATAGAAATTTTTATTACAAAATAAATTATGAGTGCGACACATATAATTTAAATAATTTATTTTTAATCAAAAAATATATAAATGCTTTTAAAAGTAGTATAATAGAAGTATTATTAAAATTAAAAATTATTATCAACTAATATATTTTACTTTAATTTTGAATCAATTTGTGTTTTGTAAATATTTTTTAATTAATATCTATCTTATTATAAAAAGTTTATTAATTTAATTTTTGATCGTTATTATAATATATATCAATATAATTGTTTATATTTATTTTATATGATATAGAATTATTAAAATTATTATAACTAAATATTGTATTCAAATTTCAAAAATTTTAAATATTATTAAATTTCCTAAGGTTATAACATTTGAAAATGACAAAAAATTACAATTTTTTTTTGTTCTTTTTTTGTTTAAATAAAATCTATAAATCACTAAATGCCTAAAAATATAAATAGCTAAACTCATAAATGAAAAAACCTCAAAATACTTAAAGAATTAAACTGGTATACATTAATAATAAATGATAAATCTCAATTTAATTTTTATTAAGAATAATTTTAAATTTTTATTTTAATAATGTATCAGTTTATTTTTATAGAAATATTAATTACAAAATAAATTATTAGTGAGATAGATATAACTTAAATTAAACCGGTATACTCTAAATAAAAAATAATAAATCTCATTTTTTTTCATTATAATTTTTAATATTCAATTTAATTATTAATTTTTTTTTATATAAAAATTAATTAAAAATAAATTATGAGTTTGCCAAATATAATTCATGTAAATTATTTATAATCAAAAAAATATAGCTAAACTTTTTAAAATAAAAAAAAATTTCAAAATAAAAAATTATTATATAGTAATACATTTTGCTTTGCTTATGAATCATATTATGTTTTGTAATAATATTTTAAATGATATCTATCTTATTAATAATAGATAATTAATTTATTTTTTGATCATTATTAGAATATTTCTCACTAAAATTGAGTATGTTGAAATATGATATCTAAAATTATTGATTATTATAACTAAATATTGAATTCACTTTTGAAAAAAATTTTAAAATTATTATATTTTCAAAGGTTATAACATTTGAAAACGTGAAAAAATAAAAAAGATATTTTTTTTGTTATTCTATTGTTTAAATAAAACCTATACATCACTAAATGCCTATGCATTTAAATCACTAAACTACAAAATCCCGATACCTCTATATAGATAATTTTTTTAACCGGTATACCCTAAATAATAATTAATAAATTTCATTTTTATTTGTTTTCATTAATATTTAAAAAATTCATTTTGATAGTTGAGTTTTTTATTTTTATATTTGAATTAATTATAAAATAAATTATGAGTTAAAAATATAATTTATAAAAATAATTTTTAATCAAAAAATTGATAAGCTTATAAATAGAATAAAAATTTAATAACAAATGATTATTATGTAGTAATATATTTTGCTTTGATTTTGAATCATTTTAGGTTTTAATATTATATTTTAAGTAATATCAATCTTATTCAAATAAATTTTTAATTTGTTTTTTGATTTTATTAGAATATCTATCAATAAAATTGTTTATATTAAATTTATATGATATATAATTTTATGATTATTATTAATAAATATTGTATTCACTTTTGAAAAAATTTAAAAAATTATTATATTTTCAAAGGTTATAATCTTAAAAAATGAAAGAAAATAATAAAAATAATTTTTATTTATTTATTTTATTTTTTAAATAAAACCATTAGACCATTAAATGCTTACTTACTTAAATTAGTAAGCTCATAAACCCCGAAACCCCTAAATACATTTACATTTTAACATTTATAGTTTAATTATTTAGAAAAATTAATCACAAAATAAATCTCGAGTAAGACAAATATTTTTTAAATAATTTATTTTTAATCAAAAAAAAATATAAGCTTATAAAAAGAATGACTAATTTAAAAATTAAATATTATTATTTAGTAATATATTTTGATTTGATTTTGAATCATTTTGTGTTATATAAATATATTTTAATTAATATTTATATTATTAATAATAGATTATTAATTTAATTTTCGATCATTATTATAATATCTATCATTAAAATTGTTTATATTGAATTTATATGATATATAATCAATAAGATTAATATAATTATACATTGTATTCACATTTCAAAAAATTTTAAAAATTATTTTATTTTCATAGGTTATCACCTTTTAAAATCATAAAAAATCTAAAATAATTTTTTTTTACTTTTATTATATAAATAAAACCTTTAAACCACTAAATTCCAAAAAACATAAATTGATAAACTCCTAAACGACAAAACTTCTAAATAATCAAACCATTAAACTCGTATACAACATATAATAAATCATAAATCTTATTTAATTTGTATTCATTATAAATTTTAAATATTCATTTTAATTATTTATTAGTTTATTTTTTATAGAAATATTAATTACAAAATAAATAATGAGTGAGACAACTATAATTTTAATAATTTAATTTTTAATCAAAAAAAATATATAAGCATATAAAAAGAAGTAAAAATTTAAAAACAAAAAATTATTATTTAGTAATATATTTTACTTTGATTTTGAATCATTATATATAGGTTTTGCAATTATATTTTAATTGCTATCAATCTTATTAAGAATAGTTTATTAATTTATTATTTGATCAATTTTATAATATCTAACAATAAAATTACTTATATTGAATTTAAATGTCTTATAATTATTAAGATTATTATAACTAAATATTATATTTACATTTGAAAAAAATTAAAAATTATTATATTTTCAAAGGTTATAACCTTCAAAAATGATAAAAAATCACAAAAATAATTTTTTTATTATTTTATTATTTAAATAAAACTTATAAACCACTAAATGTTTAAACATTTAAATCTCTAGACTCTTAAACCCCAAAACCTCCTAAATACTTAATCCATTAAACCTATATAAACAAAATAATAAATAATAAATCACATTTTTATTTGTATTCATTATAATTTTAAATATTCATTTTAATTATTTTTTAGTTTATTTTTATAGAAATATTAATCACAAAATAAAAAATGAGTGAGACATATAATTTAAATAAATTATATTTTATGAAAAAAAATATAAGCTTATTTAAATAAACAAAATTTCATTTATTTAAAATTTTATTTGCTAATATAATTTACTTTGATTTTGAATTATAAAGGGTTCTCAAATATATTTTAATTAATATCTATCTTATTAATAATAGTTTATTAATTTATTTTTTGATCATCAAAATAATATATATTAATAAAATTTTTTTTGTTGAATTTACATCAAATATAATTTTAAGATTATTATAACTAAGTATTGTATTCATATTTTAGAACTATTAAAAAATTATTATATTTTAAAAGGTTATAACCTTTGAAAATCATGAAAATTCATAAAAATAAATTTTTTGTTATTTCATTGATTAAATAAAACCTATAAACACCTAAATGTGTAAACATATAAATCAATAAACTCATTAACACAAAAACCACAATAAACTTAAACTATTAAATAGGTATACCCTAAATAATTAATCATAAACTCATTTTTATAAGTATTCATTATAATTATATATATACATTTTAATTATTTATTAGTTTATTTTTATAGAAATATAAATTAAAAAATAAAATAATAGTGAGACAAATATAATTTTAATAATTAATGTTTCATCAAAAATTATATAAGCTTATAAATGGATACAAAAATTTAAAAATTTAAAATTAATATTTCGTAAAATATTTCACTTTGATTTTAAATCATTTTAGGTTTTGAAAATATATTTTAAACAATATTTATCTTATTAATAATTATTTATTAATATTTTGTATGATCATTATTATAATATATATCAATATAATTGTTTATATTAAATTTACATGATTTATAATTATTAAGATTATCATAACTATATATAGTATTCACATTTAAATAAAATTTAAATATTGTTATAGTATCTAAGGTTATATCCTTCAAAAATGAGAACAAATAACAAAAATTTTTTATTATTATTATATTTTTAAATAAAACCTATAAACTACTAAATGCAATAACACTTAAATCACTTAATATTTAAATCCACAAACTCCTAAATATATAATCTTTTAAACTTGTATATTTTATCTTATTAATAATAGTTTTATTTAATATCTATCTTTTTAATATATATTTTACTTTGATTTTGTATCATTTTAGGTTTTGTAAATAAATTTTATTTATTATCTATCTTATTAATAATAGTTTATTAATTTATTTTATTATTGTCATTATAATATCTATAAAAAAAATTATTTATATTGAATTTACATAATATAAAATTTTTTAGATTATTATAACAAAATAATATTTTCACATTTTAAAAAAATTTAAAAATTATTATGTTTCAAAGGTTATAACCTTTGAAAATAAGAAAAAATAAAAAAATAAATTTTTTGCTATTAGATTTTTTAAATAAAATCTATAAACCACAAAATACCTAAATTTTTAATGACTAAACTCCTAGACCCAGAAGCCCATAAATACATAAGCCTTTAAATTAGTATACTCTAAATAATAAATAATAATTCTAATTTTTTTTAGTATTCATTAGAATTTTAAATATTTTTTTTAATTATTAATAGTTTATTTTTATAGAAATATTAATTACCAAATAAATTATTAGTGAGATGGATATAATATAAATTATTTATTTTTCATCAAAAAAATATAAGATCATAAAAAGAGGCAAAATTTTTAAAACAAAATATTATTATTTAGTAATTTATTTTAATTTAGTTTTGAATAATTTTAGATTTTGCAATTATATTCTAATTTATATCATTCTAATTAATAATAGTTTATTAATTTATTTAATGATCATTATTATAATATCTATTAATAAAAATATATATATTGATTTTACATTATATATAATTATCAAGATTATCATAACTAAAAATTATATTCACATTTTTAAAAAAATTAAAAATTATATTTATTTTCTAAGGTTATATCCTTCGAAAATTAGAACAAATCACTTAAGGCATAAACACTTAAATGACTAAACCCAAAAATACCTAAATACTTAAACCATTAAACCTGTATATCTTGAATAATAAATAATAAATCTAAATTTTATTTGTATTCATTATAATTTTAAATATTTATTTTATTTATTTATTAGTTTTTTTATAGAAATATAAATTACAAAATAATTTATGAGAAAGACAAATATAATTTAAATAATTTATTTTTAATAACAAAAATATAAACTTATAAAAAAAGAAAAATATCAAAAAAATTATTATTTAGTAATATATATATTGATTTTGAATAAATTTAGATTTTGAATATATATTTTAAATAATATCTATCTTATTAATAATAGTTTATTAATTTAATTATTGATCATTATTATAATATATAGCAATGTGATTATTTATATTGAATTTAAATGACTTATATTTATTAAGATTGTTATAACTAAATATTATATTTACATTTAAAAAAAATTTAGAAATTTTTATATTTTCAAAGGTTATAACCTTCAAAATTAGAAAAAAAAAAAAATAAATTTTGTGTTATATCATTGTTTAAATAAAACTTATAGACCACTAAATACCTAAACACTTAAATCTATAAACTGCTAAACAAAAAAGCCCCTAAATACTTAAAACTTTAAAATCGTAAACCTTAAATATAATTTAAATAATTTATTTTTCATTAAAAAAATATATAAGATAATAAAAAGAAGCAAACCCTAAAAAAATTATTATTTTTTTTAGATTTTACTTGGATTTTGAATATTTTTAGGTTTTGCAATTATATTTTAATTTATATCTATCATATTAATAATAGCATATTAATTTATTTTTTGATAATTGATATCATATCTATCAATAAAATTGTTTATATTTAGTTTATATTATATATAATATTAATGATTATTATTACTAAATATTAAACTTGTATACATTATTAATAATTCATAAATCACATTTTGATTTTTATTCAGTATAATTTTAAATTTTTCTTTTAATTATTTATCAGTTTATTTTTATAGAAATATTAATTACATAATAAATTATTAGTGAGACAAATCTAATTTAAATTAGACTGGTATACCCAATATATAAAGAATAAATCTGAATATTATTTTTTTTCATTATAATTTTAAATATTCATTTTAATTATTTATTTGTTTATTTTTATATAAATATTAATTAAAAAATAAATTATGAGTTAGACAAATATAATTTATATAAATTATTTTTCATCAAAAAAATATGGATAAACTAATTAAAAGAAATCAAAATTTCAAAACAACAAATTATTATATAGTAATATATTTTGATTTCTTCTGAATCATTTTATGTTTTTTTATTATATTTTAATTGATATCTCTCTTATTAATAATATATTATTATTTTATTTTTTGATCATTTTTAGAATATTTATCAATAATATTGTTTATTTTGAATTTATATGATATATAAATATAATGATTATTATAACTAAATATTGAATTCACATTTGAAAAAAATTTAAAAATTATTATATTTTCAAATGTTATAACATTTGAAAATATCATAAAATAATAAAAATAAATATTGTGTTATTTTAATTTTTAAATAAAACTTATAAACTACTAAATGCATACACAGTAAAATCAGTAAACTTCTAAGTATCATAATGCCTAAATACATAAACCATTAAACTACTTTATAATTGAGAAATCTAATTTTTATTTCAATTTATTATTATTTTAAATATTCATTTTAATTATTTATATGTATATTTTATATAAATATTTATTACAAAATAAATTATGAGTGTGAAAAATATAATTTTAAAAATTTATTTTTAATCAAAAAATATATATATGCTTATAAAAGAAGTAAAATTTTAAAAATTAAAATTTATTATCCAGTAATATTTTTTACTTTAATTTTGAATCAATTTGGGTTTTGCAAATATTTTTTAATTAATATCTTTCTTATTATTAATAGTTTATTAATTTAATTTTTGATCATTATTATAATATCTTTCAAAAAAATTATTTATATTGAATTTATATGATATATAATTATTACAATTATTATAACTATATATTGTATTCACATTTCAAAAATTGTTAAATATTATTATATTTTCAAAGGTTATAACCTATGAAAATGACAAAAAATTACATAATTTTTTTTTATTATTTTATTGTTTAAATAAAACCTATAAACCACTAAATGCCTAAAAACATAAACCATTAAAATTTTAAACGACTAAACTTCTAAATATTTAAACTATTGAATTGGTATACATTAATAATAAATCATAAATCTTATTTTAATATTTATTCAGTATAATTTAAAATTTTTATTTTAATTATCTATCAGTTTATTTTTATAGAAATATTAATTACAAAATAAATTATAAGTGAGAGAGATCTAATTTAAAGAATTTATTTTTCATCAAAAAAAATATATATGCTTATAAAAAGAGTCAAAATTTTACGAACTAAAATTTATTATTTAGTAATATATTTTATTTTGATATTGAATCATTTTAGATTATGTAATTATATTTTAATTTAAATCATTCTTATTAATAATTATTTATTAATTTTTTATTGATCTTTATTATAATATGTATTAATAAAATTATTTATATTGAGTTTACATTATATATAATTATTAAGATTATTATTACTAAATATTATATTTACATTTAAAAAAAATTAAAAATTATTAATTTTCAATGGTTATAACCTTGAAAAATTAAAAAAAATCAAAAAATTAAATTTTTTGTTTTTTCATTTTTAAATAAAAACTATAAGTCACTAAACCCCAAAACACCTAAACCATTAAAACTGTATATCCTGGATAATAAATAATAAATCTCACTTTTATTTTATTCATTATAATTTTAAATATTTATTTTAATTATTTTTTTAGTTTATTTTTATAGAATTATAAATTACAAAATATATTATGTTGCAGAAAAATATAATTTAAATAATATACATTTAAGAACAAAAAATATAAACTTATAAAAAGAACAAAAGATCAAAAACATTATTATTTAGTAATTTATTTTACTTGATTTTGAATAAATTTGGTTTTGCAAATATATTTTAAATAAAATATATTTTATTTATAATAGTTTATTAATTTATATTTTGATCATTAAATAATATCTATCAATATAATTGTTTATATTGAATTTATATGATTTATAATTATTAATATTATCATAACTAAATATAGTATTAACATTTACAAAAATTTAAAAATTGTTATATTTTCAATGGTTATAACCTTCAAAAATGAGAAAAAATAACTAAAAAAAGTTTTTTGTTATATCATTGTTTAAATAAAACTTATAAACCATTAAATACCTAAACACATAAATCACTAAACACCTAAACCTCGGAGCGCCTAAATATTTAAACATTAAAATACGTAAACCTTAAATATAATTTATATAATTTATTGAAATATTAATTATAAAATAAATTATGAGTGATAAATATAATTTAAATTTTTTATTCTTCATCAAAAAATATATAACCATATAAATTTGGAAAAAAACTAAGAAACAAAAATTATTATTAGTAATAAATTTACTTTGATTTTGAATCATTTTAGTTTTTGAAATTAAATTTTAATTTATATCTATCATATTAATAATAGTCTATTAATTTATTTTTTAATAATTGATATAATATCTATCAATAAAATTGTTTATATTTAGTTTATATTATATTTTGTAATAATAATTATTATTAATAAATATTGTATTCACATTTTTTAAAAATTTTAAAATTATTATATTTTAAATGGTTATAATCTTTGAAAATTTTAAAAAATACCAAAAATAATTTTTTTGTTATTTCATTTTTTAAATAAAACCTATAAACAACTAGTTCCCTAAATACTTAAATGAATAACTTCTAAATCTCGAAAACTCTTAATAGATAATTTTTTTAATCAGATATATCCTAAATAATAAACAATAAATCTCATTTTTATTCTTTTCATTATAATTTTAAATATTCATTTTAATTATTTATTTGTTTATTTTTATATAAATATTAATTACAAAATAAATTATGAGTTAGCCAATTATAATTTATATAAATTATTTTTCATCAAAAAAAATATAGATAAACTTTTTAAAAGAAAAAAAAATTAAATACAAAAAATTATTTTATAATAATATAATTTGCTTTGCTTTTTTATACTTATTGGTTTTATAATTATATTTTAATTGATATCTATCTTATTAATAATAGATTATTAATATTTTTATTGATCATTTTTAGAATATTATCAATAAAAATGTTTATATTGAATTTATAAGATATGTAAATATAATGATTATTATAACTAAATATTTAATTTACTTTTAAAAAATTATTAAAATTATTATATTTTCAAAGTTTTAAACCTTTGAAAATGTTAAAAAATAAATAAAATCATTTTTTTATGATATTTCATTGTTTAAATAAAACCTATAAACCACTAAATGCTTAAACACTTAAATCAAGAACTCCTAAATCTCTAAAACCCTAAATAATAAATAATAATCTTTTTAAACTGGTAACCCTAAAAAATAAATAATAAATCTCAATATTATTTTTTTTCATTATAATTGTAAATAATCATTTTAATTATTTATTTGTTTATTTTTATATAAATATTAATTACAAAATAAATTATGAATTAGACAAATATAATTTATATAAATTATTTTTCATCGAAAAATAAAGATAAACTTATAAAAAGAATAAAAAATTTAAAAACAAAAATTTATTATATAGAAATATATTTTGCTCTCCTTCTGAATCATTTTAGGTTTTGTAATTATATTTTAATTGATATCTATCTTATTAATAATTTTTTATTAATTTATTTTTATTCATTATAATTTTAAATTTTTATTTTACTTATTTATCAGTTTATTTTTCTAGAAATATTAATTACAAAATAATTTATTAGTGAGACATATATAAATTAAATTAAACCGGTATACCCTAAATAATAAATGATAAATCTCATTTTTTTTCATAATAATTTTAAATACTCAATTTAATTATTAATTTTTTATTTTTATATAAATATTAATTAAAAAATAAATTGAGTTAGACAAATATAATTTATGTAAATTATTTTTATTAAAAAAATATAGATAAACTTTTTAAAATAAAAAAAATTTCAAAATAAAAAATTAATATATAGTAATATATTTGGCTTTGCTTATAAATCATTTTATGTTTTGTAATTATATTTTAATTGATATCTATCTTATTAATAATATTGTTATTAATTTATCTTTTGATCATTATTAGAATATTTATCACTAAAAGTGTTTATGTTGAATTTATATGATATATAAAAATAATGATTATCATAACTAAATATTGAATTCACTTTTGAAAAAATTTAAAAATTATTATATTTTCAAAGGTTATACCCTTTGAAAATATCAAAAAATAATAAAAATAAATGTTTTGTTATTTTATTTTTTAAATAAAACCTATAAACCACTAAATGCATACACAATTAAATCATTAAACACCTAAACCCCGTAATACCTAAATACATAAACCATTAAACTCCTATATAATACTATAATAATTAATAAATCTAATATTAATTTTTATTTATTATAGTTTTAAATATTCATTTTAATTATATATTAGTTTATTAATATATAAATATTTATTATAAATAAATTATGAGTGCGACAATATAATTTAAATAATTTATTTTTTAATCAAAAAAATATATACGCTTATTAAAGAAGTAAAAATTTAAAAATTAAAAATTATTATCGAGTAATATATTAACTTTAATTTTGAATCAATTTGGGTTTTGTAAATATTTTTTAATTAATATCTTTCGTATTATTAATAGTTTATTAATTTAATTTTTGATCATTATTATAATATCTATCAATAAAATTATTTATATTATATTTATATCATAAATATTTATTAATATTAATATAACTAAATATCGTATCCACATTTCAAAAAATTTTAAATATTATTATATTTTCTAAGGTTATAACCTATGAAAATGAGAAAAAATTACAAATTTTTTTTGTATTTTATTGATTAAATAAAACCTATAAGCCACTAAATTCCTAAAAACCGAAATCGCTAAACTCCTAAAAGACAAAACCCTAAATACTTAAACCATTAAACTGGTATACATTAATAATAAATCATAAATATCATTTTTATTTTTATTCAGTATAATTTTAAATTTTATTTAAATTAATTTTCAGTTTATTTTTATATAAATATTAAATACAAAATAAATTATTAGTGAGACAGATCTAATTTAAATTAGACCGGTATACCCTAAATAATAAATAATAAATCTCATTATTTTTAATTATAATTTTAAATATTTATTTATTTATTTTTTATATAAATATTAATTTCATAATAATTTATGAGTTGCACAAATATAATTTATGTAGATTATTTATCATCAAAAATTTTTAGATAAACTTTTTCAAAGAAAAAACAATTCAAAACAAAAATATTGTATAGTAATATATTTTGCTTTGCTTCTGAATAATTTTAGGGTTTCTAAATATATTTTAATTGATATCTATCTTATTAATAATAGATTATTATGTTATATTTTCATCATTATTAGAATATTTATCAATAAAAATATTTATATTGAATTTATATGATATATAAATATAATGATTATTATAACTAAATATTTTATTTACTTTTGAAAAAAATTTTAAAATTATTATATTTTCAAAGGATAAAACCATTGAAATTGTGAAAAAATAAAAAAAATATGTTTTCTTTGTTATTCTATTGTTTAAATAAAACCTACACACCACTAAATGCCTAAGCATTTAAATCACTAAACTACAAAATCCCGATACCCCTATATAAATAATTTTTTAAATTGGTATACCCTAAATAATAATTAATAAATTTCATTTTTATTTGTTTTCATTTTAATTTTAAAAATTCATTTTGATTGTTTAGTTTTTTATTTGTATATTTGTATTAATTATACAATAAATTATGTGTTAAAAATATAATTTATAAAAATTATTTTTATCAAAAAATTGAAAGCTCATAAAAAGAATAAAAATTTAAAAACAAATAATTATTATTTAGTAATATATTTTGCTTTGATTTCGAATCATTTAAGGTTTTGATATTATATTTTAAGTAATATCAATCTTATTCATAATAGATTTTTAATTTATTTTTTGATAATTATTAGAATATCTATCAATAAAATTGTTTATATTGAATTTATATTATATATAATTCTTATGATTATTATAATTAAATATTGTATTCACTTTTGAAAAAAAATTAAAAATTATTATATTTTCAAAAGTTATAATCTTAAAAATGACAAAAATAATAAAAATAAATTGTTAGTTATTTTATTTTTTTAATAAAACCTATAGAGCATTAAATGCTCTATAGGTTTAATTAATATTTATATTAATTAATAATAGTTTATTAATTTAATTTTTGATCATTATTATAATATCTATCATTAAAATTGTTTATATTGAATTTATATGATATATAAATAGTAAGATTAATATAATTAAACATAGTATTCACATTTCAAAAAATTTAAAAATTATTTTATTTTCAAAGGTTTTAACCTTTGAAAATCAGAAAAATCTATAAAATGACTTTTTTTTTTTATTATATAAATAAAACCTATAAACCACTAAATACCTAAAAATATAAATTGATAAACTCCTAAACGACAAAACTTAAAAATAATCAAACCATTATACTGAGATACCACATATAACATATCATAAATCTCATTTTAATTTGTATTCATTATAATTTTAAATATTCATTTTAATTATTTATTAGTTTATTTTTAATAGAAATATTAATTACAAAATAAATAATGAGAGAGACAACTATAATTTTAATAATTTATTTTTAATCAAAAAAAAATATAAGCATTATAAAAGAAGTAAAATTTAAAAACAAAAAATTATTATTTAGTAATATATTTTACTTTGATTTTGAATCATTATATATAGGTTTTGCAATATATTTTAATTGCTATCAATCTTATTAACAATAGTTTATTAATTTATTATTTGATCAATTTTATAATATCTAAAAATAAATGACTTATATGAATTTAAATGTCTTATAATTATTAAGATTATTATAACTAAATATTAGATTTACATTTTAAAAAAATTAAAAAATTATTATATTTTCAAAGGTTATAACCTTCAAAAATGATAAAAAATCACAAAAATAATTTTTTTATTATTTTTATTTAAATAAAACTTATAAACCACTAAATGCCTAAACATTTAAATCTCTAGACTTCTAAACCCCAAACCACCTAAATACTTAAACATTAAACCTATACAACCTAAATAATAAATAATAAATCTCATTTTTATTTGTATTCATTATAATTTTAAATATTCATTTAATTATTTTTTAGTTTATTTTTATAGAAATATTAATTACAAAATAAATAATGAGTGAGACATATATAATTTAAATAAATTATTATTTATGTAAAAAAATATAAGCTTATAAAAATAAACAAAATTTCAAAATTTAAAATTTTATTTAGTAATATAATTTACTATGATTTTGAATTATTTTGGGTTCTGCAAATATATTTTAATTAATATCTATCTTATTAATAATAGTTTATTAATTTATTTTTTGATCATCAATATAATATATATTAATAAAATTTTTATATTGAATTTACATTAAATATAATTGTTAAGATTATTATAACTAAGTATTGTATTCATATTTTAGAACTAATAAAAATTATTATATTTTTAAAGGTATAACCTTTGAAAATCAAGAAAATTCATACAAATAAATTTTTTGTTATTTCATTGTTAAATAAAACCTATAAACACCTAAATGCGTAAGCATATAAATCAATAACTCATTAACCCCAAAACCATAATAAACTTCAACCATTAAATAGGTATACCCTAAATAATAAATAATAAATCTCATTTTTATTAGTATTCATTATAATTTATATATGCATTTTAATTATTTATTATTTTATTTTTATAGAAATATAAATAAAAATAAATTAATAGTGAAAAAATATCATTTAAATAATTATTTTTCATCAAAAATATATAAGCTAATAAATGGATACAAAAATTTAAAAATTTAAATTAATATTTATTTAAATATTTTACTTTGATTTTGAATCATTTTAGGTTTTGTAAATATATTTTAATCAATAGTTATCTTATTAATAATTGTTTATTAATCTTTTGTATGATCATTATTATAATATATACCAATATAATTGTTATATTTAATTTACTTAATATATAATTATTAAGATTATCATACCTAAATTTAGTATTCACATTTAAAAAAAATTTAAAATTGTTACAGTTTCAAAGGTTATATCCTTCAAAAATCAGAACAAATAACAAAAAAATTTTATTGTTATTTTATTTTTTAAATAAAACCTATAAACTACTAAATTCCTAAACACTTAAATCACTAAATTCTTAAATCCCAAAATTCCTAAATATATAATCTTTTAAAACATGTATATTTTATCTTATTAATAATAATTTTATTTAATATCTATCTTATTAATATATATTTTTTGATTTTTCAATTCAATTAGGTTTTGCAAATAATTTCATTTTAATATCTATCTTATTAATAATAGTTATTAATTTATTTTCTTATCATAATCATAATATCAATAAAAAGAATTATTTATATTGAATTTACATAATATAAAATTATTTTAGATTATTTATAACAAAATAATATTTTCATATTTTAAAAAAATTTAAAAATTCTGAGTCTTTAAAGTTACAAACTTGAAAATAAGAAAAATAAAAAAATAAATTTTTTGTTATTAGATTTTTTTAACTAAAATATATAAACAAAAATACCTAAATTCTTAATGACTAAACTCTAAACTTGAAGCCCATAAATACATAAGCCCTTTAAATTAGTATACTCTAAAATAATAATAAATAATAAATCTCAATTTTATTAGTATTCATTATAATTTTAAATATTCATTTCTAATTATTTATCAGTTTATTTTGATAGAAATATTAATTACAAAATAAATTATTAGTGAGACAGATATAATATAAAATTTATTTTTCTTCAAAAAAATATAAGATCATTAAAACAGGCAAAATTTTTAAAACAAATATTTATTTTTTAGTAATTTATTTTAATATAATTTTGAATAATTTTTAGATATTGCAAATATATTTTAATTTATATCATTCTAATTAATTATAGTTTATTAATTTATTTATTGATCATTATTATAATATCTATTAATAAAATTATTTATATTGATTTTACATAATATATAATTAACAAGATTATTATAACTAAATATTATATTCACATTTTAAAAAAATTAAAAATTATTATATTTTCAAAGGTTATAACCTTCAAAAATTAGATAAAATGACATAAGGCATAACACTTAAATGACTAAACCCAAAACACCAAAATACTTAAACCATTAAACATCTATATCGTGAATAATAAAAATAAATCTTAATTTTATTTGTATCATTATACTTTTAAATATTTATTTTAATTATTTATTAGTTTATTTTTATAGAATTATAACTTACAAAATAAATTCTGAGGAAGACAAATATAATTTAAATAATTATTTTTAATAACAAAATTATAAACTTATAAAAAAAGAAAAATATTAAAAAAATTATTATTTAGTAATATATACTTTGATTTTGAATAAATTTAGATTTTGCAAATAAGTTTTAAATAATATCTATCTAATTAATAATTGTTTTATTAATTTATTTATTGATCATTATTATAATATCTAGCAATGTGATTATTATATTGAATTTAAATGGCCTTAAATTATTAAAGATTATTATAACTAAATATTATATTTACATTTGAAAAAAATTTAAAATTTTATATTTTCAAAGGTTATAACCTTTAAAATTTAGAAAAAAAAATAAAATAAATTTTTTATTATATCATTGTTTAATAAAACTATATAGGCCACTAAATACCTAAACACTTCAATCTATAAACTCCTAAACAAAAGCCCCCTAAATACTTAAAACTTTAAACTCGTAAACCTTAAATATAATTTAAATAATTTATTTTTCATCAAAAAAAAAATATAAGCTTAAAAAAAGAAGCAAAAACTAAAAACAAAAATTATTATTTGGTAATAATAGCATATCTATCACTCTAATAATAGCATAAACAAAATCATAGCATATTATATCTAATATATATAAATTTAGGTTTTGCAATTAAATTTTAATTTATATCCATCATATTAATAATAACATGTTAATTTATTTTTTGATAATTGATATCATAATTATCAATTAAATTGTTTATATTTAGTTTATATTATATATAATTATAATGATTCTTATTACTAAATATTTTATTCACATTTTTAAAAAATTTAAAATTATTATATTTTCAAAGGTTATAACCTTTGAAAATGTGAGAAAATATCAAAAATAATATTTTGTTATTTCATTGTTTAAATAAATCTATAAACTACAAAATGCTTAAACACTTAAATCAATAACCCTGAAATCTCGATAAACCCTAAATAGATTATTCTTTTAAACTAGTATACCGTAAATAATAAATAATAAATCTCAATATATTTTTTTCATTACAATTTAAAATATTCATTTTAATTAATTAATCGTTTATTTTTATTAAATATTAATTACAATATAAATTCTGATTTAGACAAATATAATCTGTATAAATTATTTTTCATCAAAAAATATAGATAAACTTATAAAAAGAACACAAATATTTCAAAACAAAATTTATCATATAGTAATATATTTTGTTTTCCTCCTGAATCATTTTAGGTTCTGTAATAATATTTTAATTGATATCTATCTTATTAATAATACATTAGTAATTTATTTTTTGATCATTATTAGAATATTTATACATCAAATTATTTATATTGAATTTATATAAAATATAAATATAATGATTATTATAACTAAATATTGAATTAACTTTTGAAAAAAATTTAACAATAATTATATTTTCAAAGCTTATAACATTTGAAAATATCAAAAAATAATAAATATAAATTTTTTGTTTATTTATTTTTTTTAATTAAACGTATAACCACTAAATGCTACACAGTTAATCAGTAAACTTCTAAACCTTGTAATGCCTAAATACATAAACCATTAAGCAGCTATATACTATTTAATAATTAATAAATCTAATTTTTATTTCTATTTATTATAATTTTAAATATTTATTTTAATATTATTAGCTTATTTCTATAGAATATTTATTACAAAATAAATTATGAGTGTGAGAAATATAATTTAAATAATTTTTTTTAATCAATAAAAGTATCTACGCTTATACAATAAGTAAAATTTTTAAAAATAAAAATTATTATTAAGTAATATATTTTACTTTAATTTTGAATTAATTTGGGTGTTTGTAAATATTTTTTAATTAATATCTATCTTATTATTAATACATTAATAATTAATTTTGATCATTATTATAATATCCATCAATAAAATTGTTTATATTGAATTTATATGATATATAAGTATTAATATTATTATAACTAAATATTGTATTCAACTTTCAAAAATTTTAAATATTATTATATTTTCAAATCTTATGACCTATGAAATGAAAAAAAATTACAAATTTTTTATTTTATTTATTGTTAAATAAAACCTATAAACCACTAAATGCCTAAAAAACATAAATCGCTAAACTCCTAAATGATAAAACCTATAAATACTTAAACAATTAAACTGGTATACATTAATAATAAATCATAACTTTCATTTTAATTTTTTTTTCAGTTTAATTTTTAATTTTAATTTTAATTATTTATAGTTTATTTTATAGAAAATATTATTTACAAAATAAGTTATTAGTTAGATATATCTAATTTAAATTTAACCGGTATACCCTAAATATAAATAATAATAATAAAACTCATTTTTTTATTATAATTTTAAATATTCATTTTAATTATTTATTTGTATATTTTTATATAATATTAATAACAAAATAAATTATGAGTTAAACAAATATAATTTATATAAATTATTTTTCATCAAAAAATTATAAATAACTTTTTAAAAGAAAAAAAAATTCAAAACAAAAAATTATTATATAGTAATATATTTTGCTTTTCTTCTGAATCATTTAAGGTTTTTGTAATTATATTTTAATTGATATCGATCTTATTAATAATAGATTTATTAATTTATTTTTTGATCATTTTTAGGATATTTATAAATAAAAATGTTTATATTGAATTTATATGATATATAAATATAATGATTATTATGACTAAATATTATATTCACTTGTGAAAAAAATTTTAAAATTATCACATTTTCAAAGGTTATAACCTTTGAAAATGTGAAATAATAAAAAAAAATATTATTTATTATTTCATTGTTTAAATAAAACCTATACACCACTAAATGCCTAAACACTTAAATGACTAAACTACAAAATCCCATTACCCTTATATTGATAATTCTTTAAACCGGAATACACTAAATAATAATTAATAAATCTTATTTTTATTTGTTTTCATTATAATTGTAAAAAAATCATTTGATTGTTAATTTTTTATTTTTAAATATATATTAGTAAAATAAATTATGACGTTAAAAATATAATTTATTAAAAATATTTTTAATCAAAAAATATATAAGCTTATAAAAATCATAAAAATTTAAAAACAAATAATTAGTTATTTGTGATATATTTGTTTTGCTTTGAATCATTTTAAGTTTTGATAATTCTATTTTAAGTAATATCAATCTTCTATCATAATAATTTTTTTTTAATTATTTTTTTGATAATTCTTTAAGAATCTCTATCAATAAAATATATATATATGAATTTATCTGATAATATATTATTATGATTATTAAATATATATATTGTTCACTTTTGAAAAGAAATTTAAAATTTATTATACTTTAAAAAGTTATAACCTTAAAAAATGAGAAAAAAATAAAAAAAAATAAATTTTTTATATTTCATTTTTAAAATAAAACCTGGTGATCAGTAAATGCTTAATTACTTAAATCAAGTAAGCTCATAGACCCCGAATCCCCTAATACATAAACCTTTTAACAGCTATATACTACATAATAATAATAAAATCTCATTTTTATTTCTATTTATTATAATTTTAAATATTTATTTTAATTATTTATAGTTAATTATTTAGAAAAATTAATTACAAAAAAATTTGAGTGAAGACAATATAATTTTAATAAATTATTTTTAATCATAAATAAAAATAAGCTTATATAAAGAAGTAAAAATTTAAAAACAAAAATTATTATTAGTAATATATTTTAGTTTGATTTTGAATCATCTATATAGGTTTTGCAATTATATTTTAATTGCGATCAATCTTATTAAAAATAGTTTATTAATTTATTATTTGATCATCTTTATAATATCGAACAATAAAATTACTTATATTCACTTTTAAATGTCTTATAATTATTAAGTTTATTATAACTAAAAATTATATTTACATTTGAAAAAAATTTAAAATTATTATATTTTCAAAGGTTATAACCTTCAAAAATGATAAAAATCACAAAAATAATTGTTTATTATTTTATTATTTAAAAAAAACTTTTAAACCACTAAATGCCTAATCATTTAAATATCTAGTCTCTTAAACCCAAAACCACATAAATACTTAAACAATTAAACCTATACAACCTAAATAATAAATAATAAATTTCATTTTATTTGTATTCCATTATAATTTTAAATATTCATTTTAATTATTTTTTGGTTTATTTTTATTGAAATATTAATTACAAAATAAATAATGAGTGCGACATATAATTTAATATATTATTTTATATGAAATAAAATAGCTTATAAAAATAAACAAATTTCAAAATTTTAATATTTATTTAGTAGTTTAATTTACTTGATTTGAATTATTTTGGTTCTGCAATTTATATTTTAATTAATATCTATCTTATTAATAATAGTTTATTAATTTATTTTTCAATCATCATAATAATATATATTAATAAAATTTTTTATATTAAATTTACATCAAATATAATTATTATGATTATTATAACTAAGTATTGCATTCATATTTTAGAAAAAGTTAAAAATTATTATATTTTCAAAGGTAATAACCTTTGAAAATCAGCAAATTTCATTAAAATAAATTTTTTTGATATTTCTTTGATTAAATTAAACCTATAAACACCTAAATGTGAAAACATATAAATTATAAAACTCTTTAACCACAAAACCACAAAAAACATAAACCATTAAATAGGTATACCCTAAATAATAAATTATATATCTCTTTTTATTAGTATTCATTAAAATTTTATATATTCATTTTAATTATTTATCAATTTATTTTTATAGAAATATTAATTACAAAATAAATTATTAGCGAGACAAATATAATTTAAATAATTTATTTTTCTTCAAAAAAATATATATGATTATAAAATTAGGCAAAATTTTTAAAATAAAAATTATTATTTAGTAATATATCTTATTTTGATTTTGAATCATTTTAGATTCTACTATTATATTTTAATTTATATCATTCTTATTAATACTAGTTTATTAATTTATTTATTGATCATTATTATAATATCTATTAATAAAATTATTTATATTTAGTTTACATTATATATAATTATTAAGATTATTATAACTAAATATTATATTCACATTTAAAAAAATTTAAAATTATTATATTTTCAAAGGTTACAACCTTCAAAAATTAAATAAAAATTGAAAAAATTAAATTTTTGATTTTTAATTCTTTAGATAATAACTCTAAATCATTAAAGGTCTAAACACTTAAATCACTAAACTCCTAAACCCATTAACACCTAAATACTTAAACCATTAAACATGTATATAATAAATAATAAATAATAAATCTCAATTTTATTTGTGTTCATTAAAATTTTAAATAATTATTTTAATTATTTATTAGTTTATTATTATATAATTATAAATTACAAAATAAATTATGAGTAAGAGAAATTAATTAAATAATTTATTTATAATAACAAAAATATAAAGTTATAAAAAAATCAAAACATTAAAAAAATTATTATTATGTAATATATTTTACTTTGATTATGAATAAATTTAGATTTTGCAAATATATTTTAAATAAAATCTATCTTATTAATAATAGTTTATTAATTTTTTTTGATCATTATTATAATATCTAAGAATGTAATTATTTATATTGATTTTAAATGACTTATAATTATTAAGATTATTATAACTAAATATTATATTAACATTTAAAAAAAATTTAAAAATTATTATATTTTCTAAGGTTATAACCTTCAAAAATTAAAAAAATAATAAAAATAATTTTTTGTTAAATCATTGTTTAAATAAAACTTATAAACAACTAAATGCCTAAACACTTAAACCTCTAAACTCTTAAACACAAAAGCCCATAAATACTTAAATCTTTAAACTCGTAAACCTTAAATATAATTTAAATAATTTATTAAAATATTAATTACAAAATAAATTTTGAGTGATACAAAGCATATTAATTTATTTTTAATAAAAAAAATATGTGCTTATAAAAGATGTAGAAATTTAAAAATTAAAAATTATTATCCAGTAATATATTTTACTTTAATTTTGAATCAATTTGGGTTTTGTAAAAATTTTTTAATTAATATCTATCTTTTTATTAATAGTTTATTAATTTAATTTTTTATCATTATTATATTATCTATCAATAAAATTGTTTATATTGAATTTATATGATATATAATTATTAATATTATTAAAAGTCTATTGTATTCACATTTCAAAAATTGTAAATATTATTATATTTTCAAAGGTTATAACCTATGAAAATGATAACAAATTATGGAAAATTTTATTGTTATTTTATTTATTTATATAAAACCTATAAACCACTAAAAGCCTAAAACAAAAATCACTAAAATTTTAATGATAAAACCTCTAAATACTTAAACTATTAAACTGGTATAAATTAATAATAAATCTTAAATCTCATTTTAATTTTTATTCAGTATAATTTTAAATTTTTATTTTAATTATTTATCATTTTATTTTTATAGGAATATTAATTACAAAATAAATTATTAGTGAAACGGATCTAATTTAAATTAAACCGGTATCCCTAAATAATAAATAATAAATAATAAATCTCATATTTTTTCATTATAATTTTAAATATTCATTTTAATTATTTATTTTTTTATTTATATATAAATATTAATTACAAAATAAATTATGAGTTAGAGAAATATAATTTATATAAATTATTTTTCATTAAAAAAATATAGATAAACTTATTAAAGAAGAAAAAATTCAAAAAAAAAATTATTATATAATAATATATTTTCTTTGCATCTGAATCATTTTAAGTTTTGTAATTATATTTTAATTAATATCGATCTTATTATTAATGAATTATTAATTTATTTTTTGATTATTATTAGTATATTTATCAATAAAATTCTTTATATTGAATTTATATAATATATAAATATAATGATTAGTATAACTAAATATTATATTCACAATTGAAAAAAAATTTAAAATTATTATATTTTCAAAGGTTATAACCTTTGAAAATATAAAAAAATAATAAAAATAAATTTTTTGTTATTTTAATTTTAAAAAAATCCTATAAACCACTCAATGCTAGGGATGCTCATGGGACGGGATGGGGATTACAAATCTCTAGTCCCTTCCTATAGTTCAGAGATTTTTTTTAAAGATCCAAACCCGTCTCATAGGTTGAAAATATCGGGACGGAAAGGAACGAAGATCGGGGATTTTGGGTAGGATAAAACCATTCTGGGTCGGAACGGAGTTCGGACATTTTTTTCAATTTATCTTCTTCAAACCGGCCAAGTTAGTTCATGTCGAAACCATTCGTTGTACCATTTATCATTCCTTTGTTATGTATCTTTCAAACTCAAATTGGGCCGATTTTGTTTTGTCAAATAGGCTGAATACCATAACCGAGTTCCATTACCTTGTCAAAAGCTTTGATGTGCAGAAAAGGATAGAAATGTTAAATAGAACGAGACCGAGTTGTGTGCTTAATTTGGTTCTTTGTTTTTTCACAAGTTGGCTTTGTTCAGCCGAGGGAAATTAACCATAATAGCTATACTACATTTTTTAAACAATTACATAAAATATTAAGGAATAGCTAAAGATGACCACTAACATTGGTAGCATCAATTACTACTTAGTAATTGCTAAAATTAGGCAGCTTAATATAACAAAAAAAATACAACTAATAACAACCATGATAATAATCATTTCAAAGGTCCGTCTTGGGACAGCAACGAAAATCTAAACCCAATTAATTATCTCTTCTACAACTCCTCCCTTTTCTTCCTCCACTATAGAACGACAACCAAAGATGAAAACGTGTTAATCATGTAGACATAAATTTCTAAGATAAAAGAGTAATAATAAAACAAAATATTACCGTATAAAATTTAATACACCTATTCCAAATTTAGTTGGGAACTATAGTTGGATGAATATTTGGATCTTGTGACCCCTCTGAAATTGTAATTGAACAATATTTTTATTAAATTTAATGAATAAATTAAGTAAAAAGTGAAAGTTAAATTTACAAGATTTTTATACTAACCTGATACATTATGATCAAGGTCTTGAACTAATTCTTCAATTTCAATAGGTTTGTTTGAGCTTCTCAACCAATCTTATAGACATATGAGAACCTCAGCTGTAATAGGTGTTAAAGAAATCCTAAATTTATCTAAATTTCTACCCCCAGTGCTAAATGTAGATTCGTAGGCCACAACAGATGGTTGGATAGCAAATACATCCCTTGCTACATATGCCAAAGAAGGATACCTAACCTCATTTACATTCGACAAGTTAGAAGATCAAAATCAATTCTATTTTTTTCAAGTTTGTCCTCCAAGATCCTATCCAACTCTTCCAAAGCTGCAACTTCTTCTTCTTTCTCCAATTCAACAAAAAAAATCATCAACATAAGTATCACTATCATCAAAGTAATCATCATTTTTCTTCAACACAGTAGAAGAGAAATCATCTTCTTTTGATTCATCTTCATTTAAATCTTTTTAATCATCCATCATCTCATTAAAGGCATTTATAACCTTTTTCACCAAATTTTTAGCCAATTCCTCTCCATAATGCTAAGTGTACTTAACCTTGAGATATTTGAGCTTATATCTAGGATCCAACACTATTGCTACAAAAAGCATAATATTTGTTGACTGAAGAGAACCCCAAGATATGTTGAATTTATGCCTAATTTTCATACCCATTTCAGACACCATTGTATCTCCACTATTTTCACAAAGCTTAATTGTTTTTCAAAATTCGAATAATTTGAGGAAAATAAACACTAGAGGTAGAATATTATGAGCCAGATAATTTACAAGTTACCTCATAAAAAGTTTCAAGAAACGAGCCGAAATTTTGGCGTTTGTTTCGTCTCTCTCAGTTGAAACGTTTGAACCAAACTCCTTTAAAAACCCTTTTGTCTTTGTCCTCCAACTTATCAAATTCTTTTTGATATTTTATAGTAGTTTGTAGCATCAAATAAGTTGAATTCCATCTTATAAGAAAATCTAATTTCAATAAAGATCCATATGTCATAAGAAAATCTAATTTCAATGAAGATCCATATGTCAAGTTTGCTTCTTCAACACATAACTTAAACATATCTAATCTTTTAGGACTGCTCCTCACATATTTCACCACACCTATAATTTTTTGAATAGCACCCTCAACTACTGCAATGCCACCTCTGACAATTAAGTTTAGGATATGAGCACAACATCTCATATGATAATGCTCGCCTATCAAAGGTACAACACTTTAATTCAAAAGCCTTTTTTTCAATTGTTCAACTGCAACATCATTATTTGATGCATTGTCAATAGTAATGCACATCAACTTTCTCAAACCCCTTTCATTTATGGAAAACTTAATAGCATTTCTAATATTAACTCCATAATGACTTTTAATTATACAAAAGTTCAAAAGCCTTTTATGCATATTCCATTGAGAATCAATGGAATGAACAGTCAAACATATATAAGATAAATTTTGAATGCTAGTCCAAGTGTCGGTAGTCAATGAAACTCTAGAACAATGAAATGATATGCTATCAAATAATTTCTTCTTTTCCTTCACAAACAAAG